>JAJIYU010015991.1:0-12395 GCA_030144865.1 Tinospora cordifolia | reverse complement strand
CCTGGATCATTAATTCAATAATGGTCCATAATTCTTTATACATATACTATTGGATAAATTAATTGACAAAAATTCTTGTTTATTCATTCTAAATTATGAGGTATTACATTTTTATCTTCACTTTCTCATCTTAAACTAAAATATCCATGATACTAAATCATAATAGTTGATATCAAAATTTAAATATTAAAGAAAACATAGAAAACATACATGGCATGCTTGAAAACTCAAAAATAAGCGTAAGCATGGTTTCTAAGCATGTTATGTTATCATGTATGAATTAAAATATGAAAACTTGTGAAACTGGAAATAAAACTTGATTAAACATGTTTCAAACTTGTAACACCCCAACCCCCTAGAAATAGTTTTAAGCTCAAACACAAGGCAGGTTGGGTGCTATGTTATATTTATAAGTACACAACTTGCATCTCAATTCCTTTATTTAAACACTTATTAAAAACATTCATGGATATATCATAATGTATTAAATTTCAATTCAATAAGGCTATACAATTAGATAAAGGAATACTTCAAACTCTTTATTTATTCAAATAAAATAAAGAAAGTTACATTCTTAAATAAAAACTTCAGTACATAACTTTCAAAACTTAAATAAAATTTAGCGGAAGTCTTAAATTCAAAATTTGCGCAACATACCCTTAAAATAGAACTTTCAAAGCTTAGAAATAATCTAATATCCATGGCCTTCATGATTCAAGTCAATTTCCTGAAAAATAAAAGGAAGGGGTGAGCATATAGCCCAATGGATCATTCATTAAACAACTAAGTTACTATTTTAAATCAATAGCACATCCAAATTCAAACACTTTCATGCATTAAGTGATTCAAGCAACTTTTTGGTTGTAGTTGACGTTAAGACTGAAAGGAGTTTTACTCCCTTGATGTTCTTAATTTAGATACCCCTCTTTAGGGTGGAAAGTCATTTCTTTGCTACTTTTCATTGGATACCACATACCAAGTATCCCTTAGTTGTGTCCCGCAACCACACACTCCAAGATGTGTTAAGAATACCTATAGCACCCATATGGGTTGCTATGACAGTACGTGGTTCTTATCTTCAATTTCTTATATTTAAGAATCACATAATCATAAAAGAAATTCAAAATGTAAATATCAGAATTTTAAACAACCAAGAAAGCGTGAAAACATTACATCACATGCTTGAAACATTGAATTAAACCCTAAACATGGATTCTAAGCATGGCATGCTCTCATGAGTGATTAAAACATAAAAACATGCTAACTAAAATTAAATTATGATTAAACATGCTAAAACTAAAATAAAACATGCTGAAAACTAGAATTTAGACAAGCATGAACATGCTACAAATTTGAAAAAGCAAAGTAGAAGTTCAAGAAATTCCCTCCACCTTAATCCGAGTTTTTGTTGAATCCGGTAGAGGTTCGTCTTATCAACAACTTTCAAAACTTTAAACCACCAACAAGACTACTTCAACAACTCTCTAAAATACTGAAATAAGAACTTCTCATACAAGAAAGAAAAGAGAGTGAGAAAAGATGTCAAGAAGAAGGCAAGAACAAGAAAAGAGGGAAGTATTAACTCTTTGCTTTGGGATGAGATGAATGTGAGCAAGAGGGGGGGGGGGTATTTATAGGTGTTCATGAGCATAAGGAGGGCATCTAGGGCAGCTAGGGAAGCTCACCACATTTGGCCATATTTCAAAACTCATAAGGGGATGGTTTGGGTTAGAAAGGCAAGTGTGCTCATGGTTGGCAAGTGGGACCACTAAAGTTTCCAATCTAAGTGTGAGTAAAATCTTTGAACCTTATTTGTTTCTTTTATGTGTGTGAACACAATTAAAGGTTTAGAATACATTCTAATCTTTCTTGGACGTCTTCTATTAGTAGGGAAACATTTTAATATTGTGATTCATAAAATTAAATAAGTTTCTAATATGAGTACACAAAAAACAAAGCTTTGGAATGTTTCTTATTTCCCTTGGATTCTCTCCTTTTTTTGGCTCCACATGTGAGCATGAGACAAGTTTCTATTTTCTAATTTTTTCCTAGGTGAAGAAATCTTTCTATATCTCTTTAAATTAACGACTCTCATTAAACTTCTATCTTGAGTTTGTCACATGTGTGTCCACAACCACAATTATGAGACATTTTATGTAACACCCCGTAACTTCGTAGTCGTGCCACGTCGTGAGCGAAAAATAGTAAATAAATTATTTCCTCGCTCGCTCGCGCTAGCGCTCGCGTGAAGGCACGAGCAATGTGGAAATAAAATTTATTGATTGATCGAAAAAAAAATATAATAATATATATATATATATATATATCATGGTAATTTTATTATAAGTTTTTATATAGATATATATTCAATTATATGATTGAAAAAAAAAAGATCTAGATTTAAATTTTAAGAGATTAATATTATGTATATATGTCCATTCATACCTTATATATAATATGAGGATAGTTAGAATAAGAAAAAAAAAAAAAAAAACATAGATATATGAGTTATAATAGGAGTTCGGCGTATTGAAGACGCCGGAACAAGGTGAAGCGGCTGGAAATTTCGGGACGTTTGGTTGGCTTGCGAGGGAAGCTGATGGTGGTCGTTGTGTAAATTTTGTAGGCCACTACTGCTGTTGTCTGATGCATTGAATTGATACAGAGCAATGGAACAGAAAGCAGGGGAACTGCTTCCATGGTGAACGTGATGAACGAAGAACATGAAAATCAGAAATTCTGGTCTTCCAGCTGCTACAAAATCTGATGCGATGGATTTGGGATGTTCGGCCATGGCAGACGGAAGAAGAAGAAATGACTGCCACCATCACCGCCGAACGACAGTTGCAGAAGAAGAACAGAGGGGAGAAAGAGAAACAGAGTCGAGAGACTCCATTATGGCTGCTGCTTGAATGAAGAGGCAACCGTGCGTGAAGAGGAATGGAAACTGAGAAGCTTGGCGGGACGAATGGAAATGGGTGATGGAACAAGGGTGATCGGTGTTTCAAGACAGATGGTGTGTTGTTTTGATGAAGAAGAAGTGCACGAATGAAGCTGGTTGATGCTCTGTTTCGATCCTAAGGCTGCCATTGGCCGTTGCAGCTGTTGCTGCTGCTGCTACCGTGAGATGGTGGAACGATGAAGACGAAGGAGACGAATTGAGCTGCTATGGCTCATGCAATGGAAGGAGAGGAAGACCATTTCTGCTAGCTTGCTGCTCCCGTCACCATCAGACAATAAAAATGAAGACAGAGGCTGTTGCTGAAATTTGAAGCACCAATGAAGAAGCTGGTTGCACGAACAGTGGGGGACGTGATCGCGCGTGGATGCAGGGGAAGGAGAAAAGCAGAGCAGCGTAGTGCTGCTGCTGCTGCTGTGTGCAAACGGAAAAGGGGAAATTTCGATCTGATTGTTGATGCATAATTGTTGCTAGTGATTTTGGTGGAGGTGAATCGAGGGAAAGAAGAAGATGAACAAGAAGCATGAACAGAGCATGCTCCGTTTTTTGAGAACTAGCAAGAATGGGGAATGGTTAAGTCTGATTGGGTCTTGTTATTGCTACGGGAGAAATGAGGAAGAAGGTGAAGATGAAGAGCATGGTGATTGTGATGAAGGAAATTTTGGGTTCATTTTCTGGTTCTTCGGATCCTTGAAAACAGAGAAGATGAAGGTTCGAACCTTAAGTTTTGAAAATTCCGTTATGTTATATTTTGTGATCATTTTGGTTGTGGGAATTTTATTTAATTGTGGTTGCTCTTGATTTCCTTATGGTTGCCGATCGTTATTGAAGAAGGAATACTTCCAAATCAAGTTAGAGTTTGGTTTGAATGCGAAACCGTGATCTAGGGATCAAATTTTTGGTTTGTGGGTGTGTTGACCATGATTTGGAGTCCGAAGAATTGCTAATCGTGCCTTCGTTTGGATGTGAGTTTGCCTTTGGCGCTGTTCATGCGAAGACGGTAATGATCGACCTAGTTTGAATTCCTCTATAAAAAGGTATGAAAATTTTAATATTGTTTTATTTATTTATTCGTGTTATCTTGAGATAAAGATAGTTTAGAATAAATTATTGAAATGATGTAATCTACTTTAAATATTTAGAAATTCGAAAAGAAAATATTAAAAACCTTAGACTTCGAAATTAAGCTTGGAACATCTAGAAGCCTTATTTTGTTCGTAATTAGATTAATTTTGATGTTAATAAATTATTTAAACTGAGAAGATTAAATTATTAGAAACCTAGTCTTATGAAAAGACTTGTAATTAAATTATTAAAGTTTTAAATTCAAATTGAGTAATAATTCAAATTTGGTTTCGAAATTACATAATTATTCGAAACTATTTAAATCTAATAATAACTTGAATAAGATTAAACATGAATTAGGGACTTAGAGAAACGTTATCTATCGGTGAATTTCAGATATCATCATTTGGAGTATCGAACGTCTCGACGGAAAGCAAGGTCGCCCAGAAGAACGGCAAAACCAGGTGGGCGTGACTTCCTTGCTCACTTGTATTATATGGATTTAAAATTCAAAACATTTGGTTGAATAGTTTTAGGATTATTAGAATTTGTTATAAGTTGATTGAACTGTTTGGCTTGCTTGAGTGATAGTGTGATGGTTGATTTAAATTGTGCTCTGTTTATTTATAGCATGCATTAATAGGTAATCATGTAGATTTCATTATTTATTCATGAGAATAGCCTGCATTCTCTGATTTATTTTTCATGATGTACACGATGATTGGTATGAATGAGATTGTTTGAAAAACTAAATAAAGACGATGGTATATTAAGAATCCACGTACCGGTACGATTGACGAGCCTGAAGCGGATCGAGGTGGCATCTCCTATATGTCACCGTTTGAGATTGACGAGCTACAAGGCGGATCGTAGGTATTCCCACTCTGAGCTGCCTGCGACAGCTCGAAGTCTTTGAGAGACAGTACAAGTCTAGATAAGTACCCTCTCTTGGGCTGTGATACTGAGATATGATTGATTTTGGACGGTACCACTTGAGGCCTCTATGATTATGATTGGATTGGATCACAGGGAATACCGAGAGGCATCTCAACCCTCTTCTGGTCTTAGACTCCGACTAAAACAATTGAATGTTTGAAGCGCCTAATGTTTGAAAGTGTTTGTAATGTTTTGGATTGGGTCTGTATAATGCCTGTGATATGTAGGAATGATCCACTGGGCTTTCGAGCTCACCTATTATATTTTTCAGGTACACTTGGACGTAGAGTATGCTGACTTACTTCAGAAGACCCACACTTTGTTTGGACACCTCATGGGGAGGTCGTCGGGGATAGGTGACTCAGGAGTCTTGTTTTATACATTTTTGGATTATTGTAACATGCTTTCATTAGTTTAATTTCAACTGTTTTATTTTTCAATGGTTTTCCTCGTGTATCACATTGGTTTAACTAAATAGTTTGAAAAGTGTTTCCGCTGCTTTACTTAAGATTCATTTGAAGAACTTACTATGATTTTCTTTATGGACTTGAACTTGAGAATTGAAGAATCATGAACTGTATTTTGAAGAAAAGATATTTTCGACAGAAGAGAATTTTAGTAGCATCTCGATTTTCATTGGGCGACGATCCACACGTGATGTAACACGTGAACGGAGGTCCGGTCGAAAATTGGGGTGTTACATTTTATATGTAACCTTAGTATACATGATCATTTATCTTGGCACATGGAATCATTTTTCATGGTTTCTATAGGTGTGGGCATACTTGATCATTTACATGGCACGGATCATTCTTCATGGTTTCAAATAATGGACACGTCCCATGGAGCTTAGGGTAGGGTAGGGTGCACATGATCATGGTGTTCCACTTATGTGACTTGCACATGTTATGGGTGACCATGACTTCATGGGTTCACAAGAATCAAATAAAAATTAATATTTTCTTATTTATATAGAAATATGATTTATATCCTATAGTTTTAGAATCACATGAACCTAATGCACATTTTAAGATATGGTTTGGTCCAAGGTGATTTTCTGTTAAACACTTTCCTTATTTAAGACACACTGAGGTCACTAGGCAAATGAAAATCCAAATCTTGGCCAATTATTCTGATTTTCAGGTGTGTCATTTATTTTGTTAGCTTATGACATTTCTTTTCATTGCAGGTCATTTCGATCCCCCGAAACACCCTAAATGACAATTCTTTCTAATTTGGACCCCTAAAGGGCGTTTGTCAAATGAAAGCCCTTATCTTGACAAATTGTTCTAATTTTTTTAATATGTTGTCCCATTAGTTGTTTGTGTTACTATACTTCATTTGAAGTTGTTTTGGGTCCCCAAAGGTCACCAAATGAGACTTTCGAAAATCTGCCAAATTTAGCCCAAAAATGAGCCTAGTTTCATTTTGCACTCAATTTCACTAAATTAATCTTGAATTTCATTTAATTAAATATAGAGTTTTCAAGGTATTACAAAATTAAAATCTAAACATGCTGAAATTTACAAAATAACATGATTGAAAAACTGAAAACAAAGATGAATGCACTAAAGACTTGAAGTAGTAAAATAGGAGTTCTAGAAATCTCATCCACTTCAATCCGAGTTTCTTGTTGAATCTGACTGGGGTTCCTCTTATCTACCATTTTCAGAAGTTCAAGAACTTACAAACACCAACAAAAGGACTCAAAACAACTCACTAGAAGATTGCAATTAAAGCTTTTCACTTGCAAATACAAGAGAAGTGAGAAGAGATGCCAAGAAGAGGGTTTAGAACAAGCAAAGAGTTGAGCAAAGAGGGAAGTGTCAACTCTTTGCTTTAGGATGAGATGAATGTGAGCAAGAGGGAAGTTCATATAGATGTTCATCAGCACAAGGGGGGATGATTTGGGCAGCTTGGGCAGTTGACAAGTTGAGCAACTTTCTATACACAAAGGGGGATGGCTTGCTCAAAAAAGGTAAGTGTGCATGAGGGTTTACTATTCTTGATGTGGGCCCAAATTGGACTCTCTTTTGCCTTCTTATTTGTGTGTTAAAACAAATTAGATCTTAAATACTTACCTATTCCCTTGGGATGCCAACTTTGAGAAGATATTGTGAGCATGGACATTTTCTAATGTGGTTTAACAAGTAGTTTTGAGGGCACGATTCTTTTCTTACCCATTCTCTTAATTTGGGCATCACTCTTAGTGTGTTAGAAAATTTTATTCTTTGGACATCCAGCCATAGGAGTATAGTATCAAAACATTAGAGACACCATATCATAGTCTAATATGCAAATCTAAGCTTAAGGAAACTCTTTAATTAATTCAAATTTCAAGTATGTTGTGTCCTTTAGTGTACACTCATATGTTGGTGCCACAAAAGAGAAAATGGCAACTTTCTAACTTGGTTTTCTTCTTACTTATAGGGCACGACTAGGGTTTTGTGAAGCTTTGTTCAGATTTCACACCCTTCTAAATTGGTTAGTTCACATGTGTGCACACACACATACACGCATGGCCGGTTAGCATAAAATGGGGTGTGGTGCACATGATCAAGCATGGTGTGTATGGAATCACTCTTCATAGATTTTCAATTTTCAATGGGACGTCTCATTGTCTAGGATAGGTGTGGTCTACCTGATCAGTTATGTGGTACACGAGATCATTTTCAAGTATTCAAATAATGGATGGCCATGACTTCCTGGCCATGTAACTTGCACATGCTTAGGGTGGCCATGACTTCCTAGGTTCATAAAAATCAAATAAAAATTTATATTTCCTTATTTATAAGAGATTATGATTTATAACCTATAGTATCGGAATCGTATGGAAAAAATTAAGAATTTCAATATATGGTTTGGCCAAATTAGTTTTCATTTATTTTACTTATTTAGAACCCAATGAAGGCACTATGAAATAAAAATCTAAATCTTAGCCAATTGTTCTGATTTTTTGAATATGTTATTTATTTTGTTAGTTCATGTTGTCCCATTTCATTTTGGTTCATTTCGATTCCCCAAAGTATCCTAAATGTCTATTATTTCTAATTTGGACCCCTTGAAGGGCGTTTTGCAAATGAAAGCCCTAATAATGATCGGTTGTTCTAATTTTTGGATATGTTGTATAATTAGTTGGTTCATGTTACATTTCTTTGTTACAGGTTGTTTTCGGTCACTAAAGGTCATCAAATGAAACTTATGGAAACCTGCCAAATTTAGCCCCGAAATGAGCCCGATTTCATTTTGCACCCAAATTTCAGTGAATAGACATTGAATTTCATTTCATCAAGTATAGAGTTTTTAGGGTATTACAACATAACCTCCTTAGAAAAATTGCATCCTCAAAATTTGTACATAAACTAAGGATTTCTAGTAAATAGATGTGGATACTTGGTTTTCGTCTCGCTTTCGAGTTCCCAGGTAGTTTCTTCTACCCCATGATGTTTCTATAGTACCTTCACCAATGGGATATCCTTCGTTCGTAAACTCTGTACTTTATGGTCGAGGATTCTGACTGTTTTTTCCTTGTAAGTAGCATCATCTTGATCATTCACTTCCTCCTAGTGGATGATATGAGAGGGGTCAAGTTCGTACTTTCTCAACATGGATACATGGAATATGTTATGAGCTTAATTTATTTGGTTTGGTACGTCTAACTCATAAGCACATTCTCCAATTCTTCTAAGTATTTCAAAGGGTCTCACAAACCTTAGAGATAACTTCCCTTTGAATCTGAACTTCTTGATGCCCTTCTAAGGACTAATTCTCAAAAATACGTTGTACCCAACTTGGAACTCTTGTGATCTTCTCCTCTTGTTGGCATATCTCTTCTGACAACTTTGTGCTATAGTTAGCCTCCTTTGTATTAATTTGACTTAGTTATTCATTTCTTCCACCAAATCTGATCCAGTTAATATATTATCTTCAAGTTTAGCCCAACAGGTAAGTGTGATCTGCAAGGTCTTCTATAAAGAGCCTCGAATGTAGCCATCTTAATACTTGTTTGATAACTATTGTTATAGGCAAACTCTACCGAGTGTAAGTACTTGTTCCAATTTTCCTTGAAGTCCAAAACATAATACCTCAACATATCCTCTAAAATTAGAATAACTTTCTCAGACTGAGCATTCGTCTGAAGGTAAAATGTTGTACTCATGGTGAGATTAGTTCCCATCGCCTTTTGTAGACTCTACCAGAACGGTGAAGTGAAGCGAGAGTCTCTGTCAGAGACAATAATCTTGGGCATACCATGAAGCCTAATGATTTCTTTTACATAAATTCTCCCAGCCTATTGACTTGATCTGTGGATCTAATCGGTAAGAAGTGAGCCACTTTGATGAGATGATCCACAATCACCCAAACAGTATCTTCTCCTTTCTGATTCCTACTCAAACTACTAACAAAATCTATGGCAATGTTATCCTACTTCCATTTTGTAACATCTCAAAAATTCATATGAAATTTGAAAATTTATTTAGAGAACTATACGGAATTGACGGATGAAAAATTTGGTAAGTCCTAGTTTAGTCAAATAAGGAATAAAATCAATTTAATGGATTTTTGGAAGAAAATGTATGAATATAATGTATATCATGGGATATCACAGCCAAAAAATACAAGGATATGTGCAATTTTTGATGAAAACAAGATTAGAAAGTCAATTTGGAATAAGATTTGGCAAAAATCCGAAAATAAAACATGAAATTCAGCTGAAAATCATATAAATATAACTCAAAACGCATCCAATGGCTGCAAACCGTTGATCTAAATCCGATCTTGCGATCTGCCGGCCGCAAGATGATTTGTACCAACACCCGAGCGCACAGTATAACGAAGATCGAACGGACTGAAATGATCAAGGAAGATCGAACGGCCGCAATCAAAGCCAAGAAATCTCGATCGTGAAATCGCACGGTGCGACTGCACGCGCACCAGTCTCAATCCTCTGATCTGATCTGTGTGTGTGTCTCGAGGACGATTCGATGGGCTAAGATATTAGTCGATTTATAAAATACAAAAAAATTGACAAAAAATTCGTCGAAAGTTACTGAAAAAATAAAGATAAATACCAAAAATTGATTTTTAAATTTCAAAAAAATCAAAAAATACTTATTTTCCAGTTATAATTAGGAAATGCGAAATTTTAGAAAATTTAGGTGTTTTACTCCAAGAAAAACTCAAAAATTTCTATTTTTTCCCCTTTGAAAATCTATATAAACCCCCTTAGGCTCTCACTTCCCTCATTCCAAAAATAAGAATTGAAATTTCCTCTTATTTTATCTAAACCCTCTTCTTGGCACCTCTTCTCACATTTCTTTCCTCTCTCTTATGCGTAAGAAGTTTTTCTCTTGGTTTGGAGAATTAATTTGGGTGATCTTCGTTGGTACTAGTACGTAGGGGAATTGCTGCAAAAATTTCTGAAGAAAGTGTCACAAGATAGAAGTGATTTCTAGAACACCCTTCTGTTCTTATTTAAATTTATGGCATACTCATTGTTTGTATATTTTTCACTGAAATCAAAGATTTTTAATTTCAGTTTTAGAATTTTAAAAGTTTATTTGAATTTTTCAATTTTGATTCATGTTTAAACAATTATATTATCCATGCCATATTAGTATCACGCTTAGGCTTTTTAATTAAAGTATGATGCATGTTTTATGAGTGTTTCATGAATTTATTGTGTATATTCTGAATTTTAGTTTGATTTTATATTCTAAAATTTATTTTATGAGATCATGATATGAGATTTAAGCTGAGACGATGGTGATAATAACCACATACCATCATAGTGGTCAAGGCGACGCTATCGATGTTCTTTTCATATGAGTTTGGCCATATGGTTTTCAGACCTAAGTACTTGAGGGTCATGTACCACAGTACCTTGTGAGTCACCACATGAAACGGGTTGATGCCAACACGTGCCATGAATAGGTTGATGCCGAGTGGGCCCCGTTTACTTAGTTAAGAGCATCAAGGAATTAAAGGCCATTTTGGTCTGAGACTTGACTTGAATAAATTATTGTTTGAAACACCTAATGATTGCAAGTGTTTGAATTATGATTGTGTTATGAGTTTGAATATAAAAGATGGTTGTTTGAAAAGGATCCCCTAGGCTATGTGCTCAATCCTTCATTTCTTATTTTTTTTAGGAACGTGAAACCTATGGAGCAGTTGAACATGGATAATTCTTAGAAAGTTTCTACCTCATTATTTTTAGAATATTTAAGGGCATGTTGCCCAAAGTTTAAATCTTTTCTGCTGAAAGTAATTTGAAGTTTTCTGCTGTACTAATTAGTTTTTTTGAAAAGTTTTGTACTTTCAATTTTTTTTTATTATGAATAAAATAGTTTGAATTTCTTTATCTCTTTTAATTTGCCTTGATTTTATTCAAGTGCAAATTTTGTATTCTTAAATTTTTATACAAAGGCATAAGATATTGAAAAAGAGAAGAACAAGTGTGTATCACTTGTAAAATAACACCGGCTCGACCGGCCAGTTGGTTAAGCCCACTGTCAAGAGAATGGTGGTTATGTCCAATGCTTAAAAATACAGGGGTTGGGGTGTTACACATTTAAGGATAGGGAGTGGTTGTAACATTCCAGAGGGTTTTCGATGTTCTACTTTTACTTGTTGACAGGTTAAGCACTTGGCTACATGCTTAGCCACATCCTTCTTCATTCCTCTCCATCAGTAAGTCTTTTTGAGATTCTGGTGCATCTTATTTCCACCTGGATGCATTGTATATTTTGTCTGATGAGCCCATCCAGTCTGGTCTACCTATTCTGTCCATTCTAGGGTACACAGATCCTCTCCCCAAGCCTTAGGATATTCTCTGCATCTAACCTAAAGTCAGAATGCTTACCCTGTTCAACTCCCTCTATCAGACCCACAAGCCACATGTTTGCCTGTATTCTTCCTTGATCTGATGTAGTAGATCTAGTTGGCAAGACATGCTATAAAGGTAGGTTTGTTTTTCATTCAAGGTTATCCCCAACCTAAATTCTTTGATCAACTGGTATATCTTGCCCTTTTCTTCATCCTAGTGGTTGAACTTTCTACTCAAGGCAACAACCACCACATTGGCCTTCCCCAGATGGTAGTGTAACTGAAAATCATAGTCCTTGAAGAATTCCATCCACTTATGTTGCCTGAGGTTCAACTCTTTCTGAGTGTAGATGTACTTTAAGCTCTTGTGATCTAAAAATAGATTGAATTTCTCACCATGAAGTAGTGTCTCCAAATCTTTAGGGCAAATACCATGGCTGCTGATTCTAGGTTGTGAGTATGGTAATTCTTCTCATGGACCTTTAGTTGTGGCGAGGTGTAATACCCCAAAATTTTGTCAAATAATAATTAATTTGAGGAAAATAAATAAAATAAGTCAAATAAATTAATTTCAAGGATTTTAAGAAATTTTGGGTGCAAATGGTGG
>JAJIYU010015990.1:0-12397 GCA_030144865.1 Tinospora cordifolia | reverse complement strand
AACTCGAAATTCATAAATGCTAACATATAGCAATCTAAAGGTCTCCCTACTACTACTCATATTCAAAATTAGTTCATTTGTCCTAACATTGGACTATGAGGGTTTCTACTGGGGGTCTTGATCTTCTTGAGCTTCAACAATCAACATTCTAGCTTGGTTCTCACCATAACCCTTATAGTCTTGAGGCTGAGGAGCCCAAGTAGGTGCAGTTGGACAATTTCTGGCAAAATGACTCCTTTGTTTGCACACATAGCATAACCCTTGTCTCTTAGCATGCTTCTTTTGCTCTCTTTTAGTTTAGTGAGTTTGTTTCTGTTTCTTGCTTTCCTTTGTCGTCTTTTGATTATTTTGTGGTTTCTTGTTTTTATTCCTTACGAATCGTTTGAAGTGGGTATCCTTTTTGATTGAATTAACCTCAACTGTCATTCCTTTGGGCACGATTAGTCTTAGAGGAATGACTAGCTCATTAATTCCCATTCTTATTTCATTTTGAACCTCAGGCTGTGACTGTAGAGTCTTTATCACTTGCTCGACCACTTGTCGAGGGATTTCTGCCATTATTTCTGGTGATAGGACGAAAGCTGCTGCCACATCTGCCCCTTGGTTACTCTGATTAGGCGTATTGGTGTTTTCTTGGATTCCTTCCATTATCTACAAGCCAAAGCCACTTTAGTATCCCATGAGGTATCATAGAAGTTTCAAATAGGACATTCATTTAGGGCACTCACCCATCTTTTCTTATCCTCGGGATACTAAATGTTTTTTCAGACTTGAGAAATGGTCATCTTTTCTACATCATATGTTGTATCTGTTTCCTCAAGTTTTTGTTTCGTTTGTACTATCATGACTCTAGATTCAAGTCTCTAGGTTCTCAATTTGTTTAGTGGCTTAAAGAATTTTCTTCTAGGTTCTTTTCATGCATGGGTATAAGATTTGGTCTCAAAGCAAATAAACATTACAACATGCATATCACACAATCACACAATCATGCTAGCACAGTAAGGTCCCAAGCTTCCACCTAAGCTTTTAGGTTCAAGTGTCTCATACCACTCTACCCCTTCCACTTAGGCTTTCACTCAGAACAGAGCCGTACCCAAACAATTTCGCAAATTGCTCGGTAACTAAGGTTCCCGAGCCCAGTAGACTCCACCGTCCCATACCAGCGAGCATAGAGAAATCCATTCTGCCAAAATTATTGATCATTCATTACACATGGTCCGTCATTCTCCAAGTCTAGGCTTCGTCTATACCCCTGAATTCCTATGTATCCCATACTACATAGAAACCAAAAGGTACAGAAGCTTCCCGGTCTCGTGTCCTGATCAAACAATTTTCTATTTTCACACAAGTTTTCGTCTCTAGCCTATGCCCTAGAGATTTATGCTTTTGATCCACTGTGCCACCCCATTTCTACCTAGGGTCTTTTTCTAGACCTAAGGTTCAATCTGGTTGACTCACAACCTCTGTTTAGTCAAGATACCACATTTGGCATCTTTTTCGACTTCTATTCACTTTCTTGCCCTAATTTTCTACCTTATAGTTTTCTTTTATAGAAAATAAGAGTGTTCTTCAACTCCGACTACTCATATAAGTTGGTGGGACAACCTTCAAATTGGGTGGCGAGACCGAAGTCTACTTAGCAACCACGCTTTCTAGGGTAGGATAACCCACCTCCTTTTCAATGTTTAGCTTTACTCGGGACAAGGCCTACCCACTATCAGCTCATCTTGTAGTCTTTGTATCCAAACAAAGCATTTGAAAACATATCTTTCTTTTTTGAAAACACTTTCTAAAACATTTTTCAATTTTCAAAAAATAGAAGGTAGGGCACTAAATTTCAATCTAATTCAATGTGAAACCCTAATTTGAGTTTCTAATTCTTTGTCAAGCAACTAATGTTTGACTTTCTATTTCTAGCCTAATCAACACATGTTTAGGCTTAACTTCCTATTTTTGGCCCAAGGTATCTAAAGCTTAGGCTCTGATACCACCTTTGTAACACCCCAACCCCCGCATCTTTAAGCATTGGACATGACCACCATTCTCTTGACAATGGACTAAACCAAACGGCGGGTTGGGCCGGTGTTACATTTACAAGTACACAACTTGCATCACTTTCTATTTTAATTATTTCATGCCTTAACTTTATTTGACAGTACATAATTTAAATTTAAGAAATTGATAAGGCAATAATATAAGAAATAACTGAAATTCATAAACTCAATTAATTCAATAAAATTGAGTACATAATTTGATCTTGAAGAAAAACTATTACAGCAGAAGATTCAAAACTTGGGTAATATGCCCTTACATAGAAATTAAAAACTTTTTAAATAATAAGAACCTAACTAATATTCATGGTCTTCATATAAATCAATTACCTGAAAAATAGAAGGAAGAGTGAGCACATAGGCCAGTGGATCTTTCTAAACATTTAAATCATTATTTCAATTCAAACAAACCAAGCATATCAAAAACTATTGTACATTAGGCGATTCAAACAAATTTCTTGTTTATGGTTGACATTCAGACCGAAAGAATTTAATCTCTGTGTTCCACATCGTTGGGAGAGAGAATCACTCTTGGAAACTCAAACCCCATATTTATGAAGTGGTATCACTCTTGGAAACCCAGTTCAAAATCATTAAAGGTAAGCCGACAAGCCGAATCGGGGGTGGAATACACACGATGACACTATGCAGTCCATCATCGCGCCGGTACGTGGATTGAATCATTATTTAATCTTTTCTTGGTGATAAAACACACAATATTAGATTAAACCATCGATGCAACATGTACATAACATGATTCATCAAATGTTTATTCATGTACAATTCAAGCGTGTCATGCATCATTATTCTTGATTTCTAAACATGCATAACATGTATATTCACCGCACAATAAATAAAGCATGCATATTTTAAAACATATATTCAACCATTCAACTTCAAAACATCATCACACATGCAAGACTTATTCAAATTAAAATAAAGAAGTAAAAGTTAGAAATCACTTCCACCTTAAATAAATCTCTTCTGCACAGCTCTGAAATTCGGCAGAGTTTCGTTACTTCAAAGCTTCAAAACACTCAAGAACTCTCAAGAACACTCAAGAACCATTCAAGATTACTCAAAAACTGAGGGGATTGCCAAGAAGAAAGCTAGAGATAGTCAAGAGGGACTAGTATGCTCTTGACTTGGGATGAAAACAATGTAAGCACTAGGAGTCTTTTAGATAGAATTTAGAATGGTTTAAAATGGCAAGTTTTTGGTATTCATCTTGTAGGAAACTTACTAATTATTCAAATTGTCGTACCCCCTAAGTATAGGAAAAGAGCAAGTGTGTTTGAAAATTTTTTTGGAATCTAGAAACCTAATTTTAAGATTTTGAGATTTTTTCAAATTTTTGATCGAATTTTTTGCGATTTTTCGGTTTTATTTTCGGAGCCTTGAATCTAGACCGTTGATAATCTTCGATCGTAGCACTCAGATCACAGTTATGATTTATGAAATCGCTGTGGGTTATCAGATCATCCTCGAAAGCATCAACGGTTCGCGATCAACAAAAGGTATCTGATATGGACTGTTGGATCTTCCTCGAGCGTAGCACACGTTTCCCGATCGACTGAGCGCCTTAGATCTGGACTGTCGATGATCTTCAATTGCGGTGTGCAGATCTTGTTTGCGATCATCGAAACTATTCTAGACCGTCCGATCTTCCTCAATCGCTGTACGTTCGCGATTAACGAATGTGCCTTTGATCTGGATCGTTTGATAAACCTCGAGTGAAGCATTGGTTCGCGATCGATCGAAGATGTCTCAAATCCGGGCCATCAGATCGTCCTCGAGCGTTGTACATTCGCGATCTCCGAACCTGCCTATGTCGTGAGCCGTTAGATCTAATGGATGGATCGTGGGCCATTGGATCACGTTGATCCGGTGCATCTGGGTGTTCGTGTGGGTTTTGATCTCATCCGTTGGATGGGGTAGATTATTTTTGGACCGTTTGATTTCAATGATTCAGTGCATCCGATCGTTAGCCAATTTTAGAGTTTCTAATTGATGTAAACATAGTTTATTACACATGTCTTTCTATTCTATTAATTTTCTAATATTCTCTCCTTTCTATTTCTTTAATATTGCATTTATTAGAGATATTTCAATTTCTTTAATATTTTTAATGCCAATAATTAAATAATCTACATTTTTCATTTCTTCATATATTTTTATTTACTTCATATTTTATTTTCAGATAATCATTTATGTAATTATAAATTGATACTTATATAATGTTTTATTTATTTTAATAAATACACGCATACTACACTTTTATTCAATTATGTAAATTTTTCTATATACATATTCCTATAATATGTAACATTCATTATGCTAACACATATATTATTCATACACATATTAACCTATATATATATGTGTGTGTGTGTATATATATACTTTATTTCTTTTTTTTATTATTTCTTAAGCAACTTTCTTTAAATTTCATAATTAATTCTACTAAATTGAAATTTTCATTTAATTATCAAATTAAGGTCTTATTTGCCTATTTTATATTATATCTCCAATATATATTATTTTTTATTTGCCAACCCACAATTTGCACCCAAATATGTCTTAAAATCTTCGAAATTATTTCACTTAACTTATTTCATTTAATTTCATTAAACTTATTTATCTTTAATTATTTGACAAAATTTTGGGTTATTACAACCTGCTCCACTACTTTTTGGGTGATCACAGTCATCATTTCAGGCGTCACCATTGCCCCTACTAGTGCTGCTACCACTGGGGTCTCTTCATCCTTCTGCCTCGACTCATCTGTATACTTAGTTCTAGCAGTATCCCTTCTTGCAGTTCCTCTAGTTTTTGCCATGATTTGCAAGTCAAAGGTTACTTTAGTATCTAATAATCTAATCATTCGAAATAGAAATTCTTCAATAATCACAGTTAACCATAGATTTACTTCTGCAACAATCTGGGTTGCATGAACCCTTTCTCTCCAACTATGGATACAAGACATTCTTACTACATGTGATAATAGCCGTCATTTACTGTACCTTTTTTTGTTGTTCATACTATTTCCTATTATCGTTTGTACTACCATGACTCTAGGTTCATGTTTCTAAGTTCTTCATTGTTCTGTGGCCTACAAGTTTATGCTTTTAAGTTGTAATTTGAGGTTTCCATCCCTCACGTATGTTTCACGGTATTGGATTTGTTTGGTTTGGTGTGGCAATACTCAAAATAAGTATACATATATAGCAAGAAATCACTCAATCAATCAAGCAAGCATAGTAAAATTCCAAGCTTCCATCTGTGCCTCCCGGTCTATGTGTCCCATACTACCCTCGCCCATTAGCACAGGCTTCTACTCAGAGATTTCATTACACCCACAAAATTTTGCAAATGCCTTGATTTCTAAGGCTTTGCAAGCCCCACTATGTTTGACTGTCCCATACCAGTCAAACATAGTGCGTACAAGTTCTTCCAAAGATATCGATCATTCACTAAACATAGTCCATCAATCTCCGTGTCCAAGATTCCTCCATACTCCTAAATCCCTATGTGTCCCATACCACATAGAGACCAAGGATACAAGATCATCCTGATCTCGTGTCTTGACTAATCAAGTGTTTGTTTCACATGTTTTCAATCTCTAGCTTATGTCTTAGAAGCTTTTATTTACTTTTATGATCCACTGTGCCTCCCTGGCAACACCCAATCTCTAACTAGACCTATGGTCTCAATACTTGGCTAGCCGGTTCTCTGTTGAACCGTCAACCTATGCCAAGTTCTGATTCTAGTACTCTTCTATGATACCATCAGTCCCGAGTCTCGGACACTTCCTGAGTAGGCATCAATCCTCAAGGACACCCCCTCGGAGTAGGCATCAACCATCAGGAACAACCCCCTCCCCCCCAACAAAAAAGAAGGGCATCAAAACCTTAAGGACACCTCCCCAAAAAGGCATTAAACTATTAAGGACACCTCTTAGTACTTGCATCCCATTTGCGAGTAATAACTCGGGCATGCTGGCATCACTCTAGTTTTTCCTAGACCTTTAGCCACCTAATGGCGACATCTATCCATTTACTCAAAAACATTTCATAATTATTTTCTTGCCTAGGCTATCAAAAGCCTAGGCTCTGATACCAACTTTGGTGTCAATGTACCCATTGGAGGCTAGCCTAGTATATCTAATAATTGAGCTCTGATACCAACTTTGTGACAACCTGGCTCCAGGTTTTCCTCTCTCTATCCCTGCAAGATAAGTCATTGGGGCCACGTGTGGAGTTAGCACACGCCTATTCGACGGGGGATGCCGTGCTCGGGTTGTTTGCCAAGAGCTAGAGGCCTTGTGCAGTTCATTCTCATTCTATTTCTATCTCACGCTTCAAATTTTCTTTCAAATATGTTATGAAGTCAATTTAAAGCATTCACTGATCATTAAAATGTTGGTTCCTTTTTCAGTAAAATGAGATTCATTAAGAAAATACATGCAACAGTTCTGAACACTTACAAAATCCATAATAAAAGCATATTCAACCAAAACAAACCCTTTGTAGTGGATAAAAATTTTAGAATCATTTTTAATGCATAGCATGAAGGTATAAACATGGCTTAATAGGCCTAAGTCCCAAAACATTTGATTTACATGTGAAACAATTAAAAAGCTGGAGGGCACATGCCCGGTTCAAATTATTTACATCAAAATGATAAAACATTACACCAAAATGAACAAATATGACAACCTCCCAAAGAGATCTCGACCAAAAAGATGGCTTCTCGTGGTTGGTTTACTCTTGCAGTGTCAATGATCACCTAAAATGAAATAATGGGGTGAGCTTGAGGGCCCAGTGGATCATCCCTACACATCGCTAGTATTATACGAATCAGAATACAATACATGCAAATGCTTTTATTACATTAGGGCGTTCCAAACACTATATTGGTTATTTTGTCCTATGAAAGACTGAAAAAGCCCTACTCTTGATGTCCCCGTGTGGTCCTAGAGCGAATTCAGGGGTAACTCCTGGGGGGTCAGTTACCTTTTGGGACCACGATCTAAGAATGAAAGTTTGTAGTGACACTCTGTCCAAAAACACAATGAGCTGTCGCAGTAAACTCGGGTAGGGACACCCACGATGATGCCCAAAGGCCGGTCATCGCCCCAGTACATGGAATTATTAATCTTACTTTAATCTTCTTTAGTTGCACATTCCATTCCAATTCACACATGGTCATCATATGTAACATTTAAAGTAACAAATCGCTTATGTTTGACCATTCATGGAGATCAAGGCATAAAATATCTATCCATGCATGTTATAACACAAATAAACCAAATACCATAGACACACATCAAACCATTCCAATCAAGATCAATCAGACATGCCCTAACATGCTTCTAGGTGTTTATTAAAAGTAAACATACAACATGCTTTGCGTTCAAGGATTAGATAAGGCTAAGGAGTAAGGAAATGACACCGACCTTGTTTTGTATCTTCTTCCTTTGTGCTGTTACTCCTCGCCACACATGTTTGGACCTTTAATCTATGAGATTAATAATAAGTTAATGTGACTCTAAGGCATTCCAAACGTGGTCAAAATCCTACATTTGTGTCATTTGAATTGGTATTCCACGGTGTATCCAAGGCTAAAAACAAAAACAAAAGAAAAGACAGGGTAGCGCATTGTCGCGGTCACTGGAATCAGCAACATGTGTTTAACACCTCAATACACACACATTAGGCTTAAAACACACATCAACTCAAGGAAAATGATTTACAATGTTGAGAAAGCAAGATTGCAAGTGGGGTTTCATGATTTACTTAGCACAAACCGTTTTCAACTGTACTTCAACTTGGATCCACCGTTGCTGATGCTGTTCTTGGCGAATCTAAAGGGCTTAAAACTCAAAGGAAAAAAACTAAAAAAAACAAGATTGGAAGGCTTAGTAAGAGGTTAGGAGAGAAAATAGTGAGTTGTGGCGCAAGAAATCTAGATTTAGGGTTTTTGCGCAAAACATTGCATTTTTATAGAAAATGATGAATTACTGTAGTCGCCCGAAACTTATCACGATAATAGGCATGACCGTAGTCACTGACCGTGGCAATCAGGCTGATGTTCTTACTCATTTTTGGGGTTTTCTCCTGCGATTACTGCAGTTACCCTAGATTTACCATAGCAATTATAGAATTACCGTGGTCTGACCGCGACAAAACAGGGTGACACATTTATTTTCCTTTTCTAGATTTGTCCGGGATTACCCTGGTCATCACTTCTATTTATTGCAGTAACTAGTGGAATTTTGGCTTTTTGCGTCTTTTTTTCACTATTTCTCGTGCTTTCTGAATATATATTATTTTTATATTTATTTTAAGTTTATTTGGATTTATTCTATATGGTTTTTAAGTATCTTACTATTTTCTTATTCAATTAATTAATTATTTTATTTTTATTGTTCACCAGTGACGTGGAAGTCTTATAGACTTTTGGGTATTACAATGATTGCCCTATGCTTGTTCCATCTTCCAGTGCACCTACCACTACTGATACTCAAGGGAGAGCACAGGCAATCACCCAGCCTACCTAGAGGCTACCACGACTTTGGTTTAAAGGTACCATTTCTATTTTAGATTCTATCTTATATGTGTTGGTTGATGTTGGCTCTACCCTATCATTTATATCTGGACATGTCGTAGATAAATTGTGACTTAGACCTCTAGGGCCACCAACCTGGCTCATTTTGAGTACTGTAGCTGGGAAATGCTTTTACCCTAATTTGATTTGTGAGGGTTGCATATTGAGGTTTGGGGGACTTTAAGACCATTGTTGACTTTCGGGTGCCAGAGTTCTTAAAGATTGATGCTATACTTGGGATGGATTGGTTAGCCATGTATCATACACATGTCGACTATTTCGCTAAGAGGGTGGTGTTTCACATACTAGGACAACCTATTATTATTTTTCAGGGTAGTGCTTCTGATAAGTCGAGAACTCAAGGTAGAATGGCGACTCAAAATGAGATTGATACTCTAGCCAGCCTAACCACCTTTGATGAGGGACATTCACGACCGCGTATTGATGAGATTAATATTATAAGAGATTTTGCTAATGTGTTTCCTGAGGATTTACCCAGCTTTCTCCTAAGCAAGAAATTGATTTCATTATTGAGATTAGTCTAGGGACACAACCTATTTCGATCCCTCCTTATTGAATAACGCCTAAGGAATTGCAGGAGTTGAAGGTCTAGTTAGAAGAATTGATGAGTAAGAGTTTTATTACCCTTAGTGTGTCACCTTGAAGTGCTTCGGTATTGTTTGTGAGTAAGAAGGATGGGAGCCTCCATTTGTGTATCGATTATCAATAGTTGAACAAGGTGATAGTAAAGCACAAGTGCCCTCTCTTGCGCATTGATGACTTGTTTGACCAGCTCAGAGGTGCCACTGTGTTTTTAAAGATAGATCTACGAATTTGGATACCATCAGTTGAGGGTCAGAGAAGAGGATGTATTGAAGATGATCTTTTGGACTTGTTATGGGCACTATGAAAACCTAGTCATGTCATTTGGCGTGACAATGCCCTTGTGATGTTCATAAACCTGATGCAACGAATGTTTCATCCTTATCTTGACTCATTTGTCATTATCCTTATTGATGACATTCATATTTACTCAAAGACTAGAGAGGAAGATGCCGAACATTTGAAGATCACACTGCAGACTCTTCGAGATCACTGCTTATATGCTAAGTTTAGCAAGTGCGAGTTTTGGTTGACAGAGGTCTAATTTTTAAGCCACGTGGTAGGAGCAGATGGTATTTTTGTAGATCCAGCTAAGGTCGAGGCTATTATTAGTTGGCCGACACCTGCCACAATGTCGAAGAGTCGTAGCTTCTTGGGTTTGGTAGGCTATTATCATAGATTTGTGCAGAATTTCTCGAGGATTGCTGCACCGATGATGAAACTTACCCAGAAGGATGCGCCCTTTGTATGGATAGATAAGTGTGAGGAGGCATTTTTGGAGTTGAAGCGTCATTTGACATCTGTGCCAGTACTTGTGCTACGTGAACCAAGCCATGAGTTGGTGATCGATAGAGATGCATGTGGGATAGGCCTTGGGCATGTGTTGATGCAGGGTGGTCGAGTAATTTCTTATGCCTCATGATAGTTGAAGGCACATGAGAGAAATTATCCTATCCATGATTTAGAACTAGCAGTAGTAGTGTTTGCTCTCAAGATTTGGCGACACTATTTGTATGGCGAGCATTTTATGCTTTATTCTGATCATAAGTGCCTCAAGTATTTGTGTTCTTAAAGAGATTTAAACACGAGGTAGAGGAGATGGATGGAACTACTTAAGGTTTATGATTTTATGATTGAGTACTATCTCGAGAAAGCCAATGTAGTGGCTGATGCGCTGAGCAAAGTACAGGTTGAGATTGCTTGTGTGGCTAAGCATATGTCTCAGAGTAGAGGATGATTGATTATGTGACAATGATAAGTACCCACAAGACTTTGACTGAGACGAGAGTTAGTGCATAGATGAGAGCCCAGCTGGTGTTACTTGAGATCATAGAGGTGCAGCCTCATGGTGTTGATTATGTGATGTATCAGAAGTGGGTAAACGATACTTCTTGTGTGGAGTGGTCGATTGACAGTGATGGTGCATTGAGGTTTAGGGCACAATTGTGGGTACCCGATGACTTTCGCCTGAGACAGGGAATGCTAGCAGAGTTGCACCGCTCGAGGTATACCATTCATCCAGGCACCAATAAGATGTATCATAATGCTCGATGTACTTATTGGTGGTCAGGGATGAAGCACGATATTGCAGCCTTATTGCAGAGATGTGACACATGCCAGCAGGTTAAGGCTGAGCACCAGAGACCTGGTGGTTTACTACAACCCTTGGTTATTCCTGAGTGGAAATGAGAGCACATCACCATGGACTTTGTGATGGGTTTACCTTGGACGCAGCAGAGACATGATACTATTTGGGTCATTGTGGATAGACTGACTAAGTCTGCTCATTTCCTTTCGATTCATATCGAAGATTCGATTAAGAGGCCGAGTCAACTGTATATTCATGTGATTGTGAGATTACATGGTATCCATTGTGTTTGATAGAGATGGTTGGTTTATGTCCCAGTTTTGGCAGAGCTTGCAGAGTTAGTCAAGGACAAGAATAAACTTGAGCATAGCTTTCCATCCATAGAATGATGGTCAGTCTGAGAGAGTGATCCAAAATTTGGAAAATATGATCCATGCATGTGTTATTGATTTTGGTAGTAGCTAGGAGGATCATTTGGCATTGTGTGAGTTTGCATATAATAGTAGCTACCAGGCGAGTATTGACATGGCATGGTTTGAGGCATTATATGGTCGACCCTATTGGTCACCAGCTTGTTGCGCCGAGGTTGGTGACATAATAGTTTTGGGCTCTACTTTTGTATAGGAGCAAAATGAGAAAATTAAGTAGATCCCTGAGAACATGAAGGCAACTTAGGATTGACAGAAGAGTTATGCAGATAACTAGAGGAAGATCCTTGAGTTTGATGTTGGTGATCATGTACTCTTTCGGATTTCCCCTCAGAAGGGGCAAACTTGTTTTGGTATTTCAGGGATACTCATTCGAGATATATTGGACCTTTTGAGATCCTCTATGTCACACCCCGACCCCCGGACCGGACATCATGTCTGTAAATCTGAGGCCCTGTCGTCGGGCGTCGCGCGGCTCCAAGCTCGGCGCGTGGTCCGCCGAAGCCCCGGGCGTGCGACAGATATCGTCATCTATTTTTCTACCTCTATACACGAGGTTTAAATCATTTCTTTAATTTCAAATAATCATTTTAATCATGCTTCACTAAGCAATTGGTTTCAAATCAAATTCACCGGATGTTTAAAATCATATTTATATTGAAAATCAAGATAATAGTAGCAGAAGCATTTTTCAGATCAAATCTTTCTAAATCATTGAACACTGTTTAGCAATACCATATCTAAAATCATCAGTTATCAATCAAGATAAAAACAATATTCAAGTTGGTAAAACAGTCTTGTATATACATATACAAAAATATGATTCGTGGCCCTCTGGCCCAAGTTCAAAAATACATCGTAAAAACTGTACAAAACGGAGAGATAGTTTAACAAAAATATCACTCTCTCTCACTATACATCCTCCAGTCTCCGATCTGCATCTTCACTGAGTGCTGGGCTCATGAGTACCTATAAAATAAAAATGGGGTGAGCTCGAAAGCCCAGTAGATCTCCCCTACACATCAATAGCATTATACAAACGAGCATACGAAACATGTAAACAGTTTCAATCATTAGGGCGTTTCAAACACTTAGTCAGTTTATCCGTTGCGCTCTAA
>JAJIYU010015989.1:0-12387 GCA_030144865.1 Tinospora cordifolia | reverse complement strand
GTAAAGAGTAAAGGAAAAACATATCTAAGAAACTAAAACTGTAATATCCCAATTATTTTGTATATATAAATGCACCAATTAATAAAATGTCACATATATAGGCACAAATTAATATATATACATATGTCTATACCAATTAAATTGCATTCATATATACAAAATAATTGGGATATTACAGTTTTAGTTTCTTAGATATGTTTTTCCTTTACTCTTTACATTCTAAAACATGGCAAAGGGATTAGAATATCACTAGCCCATGTATTTGTATTTGGGAAATTCAAAACTAGGATTTTATATAAATGGTGGGTGTTTTGGTTGAGTGCTAAGAAGAAGGTGACCAATGGAAGGTATAATCTCTATTTCTCAATCAAAATAGACTTAAAACAAGTAGGGAACAACGAGGGAACATTCAATAATGGATGTCTATAGTAGGATTTAGATACCATGAGAAATTAGCCTAGAATGCTTGAATAGAAAAATACACATGTTGACACAAGTCTACTAAACCAGAACTACCAAAATTCTAATATTAGCCTTTAACCAACTGCTTAAAGACAATAAAATATTTTAGGTTTAAACCCCCTCAATAGGCCATGGGTTGTCAAAAATGAAAATCATGCAAACAACATGGATTTAGTACATGTTATTTCAACAATTTGGCCTTACAATCGCATTCCATGGACGACAATCAAAACCCCCACATTTTGGGGTGAAAAGGTCCGTCTTAGCAAAATGTCAAACCTATATCTTGCTAAAACAAGACCTCAAACGGTGAACTCAAACAAATTAGGGTTGTGAGTGCACAACTACCTATTTTGTGAGCAAATGGGGCATGAATTGAAAATGTAGAACTTGTTATTTTGTTATAATTGAAATGGCCATAAAAAATGCCTTTAGATAAGTAACGGAATGCAGTTGAATATCCATATGGAAACCCTACAAAAGTAACTTAAAAAGAATGTATGAAATTGCATGATTTCATGCATATACATGAGCAAAATACACACTGTTTTGCCTCAAAAACTAGTAGGAATTAGCTACAATCCCAAGGCTAGTTTTTGGAGTTAAAGTGAGGGAAATAGTATTAGAATGATGACCCAAGCAAAACCTCACAAAATCCCATATAAGTCCCACTCAATTTTGAACACAATGTAACACCTCGAACCCCCAAATTTTTATTTGGACTTAACCACAAGGTTGGCTCAGGCCAGTATTACTTTACAAGTAACTTACACTTGACTCTCTAGTTCTTTTATCCCAAGTCTCATTGAATACTCAGAATACTTAACTCATTTAGATTTTAACAATTAATCCGACAAGACAAAGCAATTAGAGGTAAAAGAAATCTATAACATTCTTTATTTATTGAGAAAAGGAAAGAGTACATAACTCAAATAAAACTACTATAACGAAATATCAAAATTTTGGCAAAATGTCCTTACAATTAAATAGAAATATTCGAATAGAGATATTCTAAGTCTTGATTCATGCATTTTCAGTTAATCAATTCCCTGAAAGATTTAGAGTAGGAAGGATGAGCATAAAATCCAGTGGATCATTATTAAACAACTAAATCATTATTTTAAATCACTAAGACATCATAGTCAAACACTTACAATTACTAGGTGTTTCAAACAATTTCTTGTTCACAATTGTAAATTAGACCGAAAGGGTTTCAACCCTTGGTGTTTGTATCCAAATACCTCCCTTGAGTGAAAAAATATTCCTTTATGCCAAGTTTCGTTGGCCTTTGGGCCTAACTAATATTCCAAGTATTTTGGGACATCAACCATATGAACTAATCATATGTAAAAAACACCCACAGTAATCCCTGTGGATCACTATGATAGTACGTGGTTCTCATCATTAATCATTTTTCTTTAATCAAAATTTATGAATAAAAAACAAATTAAATAACATTCAGCATGGTATCAATATGAAAACATTACATTCATGCATCATATATCAAAATATATCTAAGCATGGCATGGTTTAATGATAATTGAACATGGCATATATTCTAACCTAAAATTAAAAGATGTGTGATAACTGAATATAATACATGCATGAACATTTAATTAATTTAAAACAACAAAGAAGAGGTTTAGAAATCACTTCCACCATAGTTGATCACAATTCAAAAATCCGGTAGCACTTCAACACGTTCAAACCCTCGAGAATACTCAAGAACTGAGTTGTTCACACTCAAGAATTGGAAAGAGGTTCCAAGAGGCTAGAGAAAACAAGAGGGATCTTATCAACTCTTGCTTTGGGGTGAAGAGAATGAGAGTATAAGGGTCTTTATATAGATTTTTAGTGGGCATAGGAGGCGTTTTGGGTGTGTTCACATTCCATCTTTCATGTGTGCATGGTTTAGCATGAGAATCTTTCTAATTTTCCATGGTGCACATGGTTTGGGCATGTGAGCAATTAGGGTTTCCTTTTCCTAGTTTGAACACAAAGTTTGAGCAAATTTGAGTTTCCTTCTCATGTGTGGACACAATCTTGGCTTGGACCACTTGCTATCTTGTTTGGGCGTCAATATAGATGTGATTTTGTGAGCAAGGCAACTTTCCAATATGTTTTAGTAATTGAATCTTCTCTTGTGAGTCTTGAATTCCTTTTCTTGTACAAACCAAATCAACAAGATTTGACAACTTTCTATTTTGGACTAAATCTCTTTTTGGCGTCATGTGTGAGCAAGATTTGGGTATGTTGTCTTGATTTATGTTTTAGAAACTTTTATAAATCAGCATGGGACCACCTTCCTTAGTTTCTTATTTCTCTTGTGGTGCGCCATGCATAAGTAAGGGAAACATCCTAATTTTTGAAGTCATGTGGTGCTCGCATGACTAGAAATGACCAGCTTTTCCTCTCTTATATTCTCTCTCTCTTGAGTGTCTTTGTGAGTGAGGAAACTTTCTAATTTCATTCTTCACTTATGTGTCAAGAATTTACATGATCTAGTGAGCACAAGATCTAAAAAAATTCCATTTTGGTTCTTTGGTGGTGCGCACAAATTATTAGGGTTTTTATGTTTGTGCTAAGTTTTGCATTCACACGTACATGGGAAACTTTCTAATTTGGCTAGCCAAGATTGGGGTGGTTTGGGTGTACATGAAACTAATTTTTAATTCTATTTTCAAGTGAAATGTCGTTGATTTCCTTTTCTTTCTTATTCTTCCTCTTTTGAGATGCACATAGGGTTTCTATTTTGTATTTTCTTTCACATGAGACCATGCTTTTCGAGCACTTTCTAATTCCTTTCTTATTTCTCATTTTCTAGGGTTTCTATTCTAGGCATGACATTTTTAGAGCAAGAGAGAGGCTTGCTAATTCCACAAATTGAGTAAACATTCTAATAAATTTTCATTTATCATTTACACCACACAATAATGTTGCACTTCAATTGTCACATAATTAATTTTTTCATTCCTTTTCTTTTCTTAACTCTCATTTCACTAAGATGTTTTGCAAATGAACTATCAATTGACCACTAAAATGAACTTCTATTGAATTTATCTTATTTAATCCTCAATAATGTTTCACTTATCATTTCCTTTCATTTCCTACAAATTTTTAGGGTATTACACACGAATATACAAGAAAACGCATGCCGAGTAAATTGCAAGTGAACTTGCCATTGGAAATGATTTTGAGACTAGAACAGTGGCTGAAAATTGTGTTGTTTCAGCATAAGAAATAAGGTCCAATATATCATGAGGATAACCCCTTAGGTTTGGGGTAGATGACCTAAAATACTCATGGTAAATGGGTCTCAACTAAGGTACAAGGTCCCATGGATATAAGTTAGGTTTTGAGACTTTACATAATCTAGTTACTTACTAGTTTGTCACCTTAAACCAGCAAGAAGACTTAGAAAATTAACTTAGAAATTTGGCCTAGAAGGAACCTAGGACATGCCTCGAGTTGAAAGTATGGCTGAAGCAAACTACCAGATAACATAAATGGTAATAGGTTTGTATTAAACATTATAATAACTTAATTATGAAATGATCACTTTAGTGTTAACCTCCTTGAGATGCATAAATAGATTCTTTTACATCCTTTTTGATAAGCATGTTAAATGGAGATGATTATACTTTTCATATTTATTTTTTGAATATAATAAGTACAAGAATGTAAATAATGTAATTTCATGCCAGATTGATTGTAATTTAAAAGAATGATAACGTGAATATTCATAATTTTTTATGTACTAAAATGATTCGACATGTCTGCATATGAAAACATGTGTCTACGGTAACTATGAATGTATTTCCTATGAGTTACTTGTTTTTAGTTATTCCAAATATGGATTATATTGACATATAATGATGTGGATGTTTTGGATGAATATTCTAAAAATAGTTTCATGATATTGATTGTGCTAACATGTTCAAGACATAAATTGAATTTCGTTGTTTATGATACATGTGCCACATAAAATAAGACTATTAAGAAGAGAAATATGTATTGAGGTGATATCCTTGAATAGGCATTGTAGATGCCCCTAGCTCAATCATTTAGAATAACTTTTAGTCTTTGTTTTTGAATTAGATTGTTGATGCTATTAGACATCACTCCTCAAATTAGGACTAAAAAAGGATGACCAGCAATTACAGGCATCATCATGGAATGGTATTTGAGATTGCAGGGGAACACCAAGTGTAGTCCCTTTCGATCTTAACATCAACTTGAAACAATTAAATATTTGAAATGCCAATGTATGACACGTGGTTGTGAGTTTATGTGTTTATATATTGGATGATAATTGTGTAAAAAATATGGGATCCATTGGGCTCTTTGACATCACTCGTGATTTTCCATTTCAATGGCAGGTCAACCATAGTATGAGAGGACTTGAAGAAAAGACTTAACCAATCTTCTTTTATTGATTTATTTTTTGAACATTTAATTGATGATAAACATTAATAATATCATTTAGGATGTTGATGCAAGCATTGAGGACTAGGGTATATGGTTTTTTATTTTTGGCTATAAAGGTGCCATTATTATTTTGAGTTCATGGGTAATGTCTAGTTACTTTTATTTCATCTCTATCTCTAGTCAAAATAGACTTAAAACTTGTAGGAAATAATAAGGGAACATTCAAATATGGATGTCATTAATAAGCTTTTTATACCAAAAGAAAATGGTTTAGGATGCGTTGAAAGAAAACTACACATGCAAACACAAGTATACTAGTCATTTGTACATGGGTATGATTAGTTTGTATGGACCATTAACATAGGACTAGACCTCTTATATCAGCCTTAAAATAGCACCTTAAAGACCTTAAAACTTGCTTGTTTAAACCTCTTAAAATCCTATGAGTCTTGTGATTGAAAACCATATAAATAATGGCGATTTGATACATGAGATCTCATAATAGGGCCTTATAGACTCATTCCATGGGAAATGACAGAAACCCCTATGTTTTAGGTGAAAATTAAGGTCTCAAATCTATATCTTACTAGAATAAGACCTCAAGGGTACACTCAAAAAATTGGGGTTGTGAATGGACAAGTGCCTTATTTTGTGAACAAATTAGGCACAAATTGAAACCTCTAAACTTCTTGTTTTGGCATGATCAAAATGGCTATGAAAACCATCTTTAGATTAGTAAGGGAATTGTTAATTGCATTGCACACTAACTATATTCTAGGTATATTATATATGTTTTACATTGGTTTAGATAGGAAATAGAACATATTTACTTATATTAGGTACATAAGCATTTGTAGGAGAATTGCATTTAAGTACATGTTTAGAGAATTTCAATATGGTTTCTATGCATTTCTATTCGTGATTTAATGCCAACGAAAGCTTCTTAGTGGTTTATGCAGGTTCAGGTTGAGTGGAAACAAATATACTAAAGAAACTAGATGAAGAAGTACTCAAATTGATGGATTTCAAGTTATTACTGTGGTAAAGAAACTGATTACCACGGTAATGAAAATGTGAACAGGAGGAAAAATAGGCGAATCCCTACCGTTACTGCGATATCTAAAATATGGGGCATTAGATGAATTCATTATCGTTGTACAATATCGTGGTAACCAGAGAAGAAATATTGTGTGCAGGATGATTACCATAGTAAAACAAGTTTTCAACAATTTTCATATTTTTTCGTGTTTTTGATTGTTGGCACCACCACAGTCCATTATCGTAGTAATGCAATTAAGTTATAATTTAAGGGTTTTATAATTCATGTTTTAGGTGTTTTTAAGTGACCTAGATAAATAGGAACACATTATTAGGGTTGAGATTATTCATTTCATTATTGTTGATGGCCAGAAGTGAAGGAGAGAGCAAAGATGGAGATAGAAATTAAGAACGAGATCAAGCTTTGAATATGATCTTTTATATGTTAAAACTTTTGTTTTGTGACCTCTACAACATGTCTGCCTGAGTTGTTTCAATTTCTAAGATGTAATTTGAATTGTAAGAACCCTTGATTCTTTATTTTGATTAATCTATTCTAAGGTTTTATTTTATGCTTTGTGTGTTTAATATTTTTTTTATTTACTGGCCATAGATAGATTGACCTTAGATTGTAAAACTAACTTGGGAGGGAGGTTTAATTGTTGGACAATCAAATACAGACCTAGAATAATCATTTGACTGAGAAGTTGATTTTTTAGCAAGTTGCACAAGAATTAGGATTTTAATGCATTAGGCTATTGATTATATGCCTCAGGAGGGAATATTAAAAAATTTGACTAATAGGTATTAATGTGTCTCGGGAGAGGGTTTGAGTAAAAGTGTCATAACCTATAGAATTGTGGATTAGATTAATTAAAATAGGAATTGAGGGGGAATATATGAGATTTTACAATCCTAAATACTTAATTCACATAGTTTTCAATCAAATACTCATTTGTTTTTAATCTAATTTCAGTTTAATTTAAGTTTTCAACATTCAAACTCAGCTTCTAGCCTTAATAAAATTGATATTGATATTAGATTGGGATTTAGGATTATTAGCCATAAACTATTCCTTGAGGACGATATCTAATTTCTTATAGTGTATTACTATTGCGATCTTATACACTTGTAGTGATCCCAACAAACATTTTGTGCCCTTGCCAACGAATGGTGTTAATAATCTTAAAAGTTGTTGAGATTAGTGAAATCTTAACTAAGGCAATATTCTTTTTCTTTTTATATTATTTTGTCTTATTCTCTTATATTATTTAATTTATTGAATACACTTGATCTTTTTGTTTGTTTGTGTTGTTTTAGGTTTTGGATGAGCAAAAATTCACTTGGGTTGAATGATCCAAATTTGTCAAAGGCCATTAGGCAAATTCAGTTGGAGGCTAGAAGCCATAAATCGTATATGGCTGAGAGTAGTAGATTAGTTGTTGGGAATGAAGGCGAAGCACCGCTCTGGGACTTTTTCAAGCATGTGCTTAATAATAACTACTCCAAAATTGCTCAAACCCCCATCAATGTAAACAATTTTGAGTTCAAGCCTTCCCTAATCATTATGGTGCAGCAACAACAGTTTTGGGGTTTGGCTATTGAAGATCCAATGGCACACCTAAATTTTTTGATGGAGATCTGTGACAGTTAAAATGAGTGGTGTGGCTGAAGATCAATGAAGTGGTGTGCCTGAAGATCAATGGAGCCTAAGGTTTTTTCCTTTCTCTTTGAGGGATAAAGCGAGAACATGGCTATAGAATCTCTTACCGAATGGTATCACTACTTGGGAAGATATGGGATAGAAATTCTTACAGAAGTATTTTACTCAAGCAAAGCTTCATCAACTAAGGGGTGAATAGCTCATTCAAGCAATTAGACTTCGAATCTCTCTATGAAGCATGGGAGAGATTTAAGGACTTATTGAGAAGATGCCCTCAACATGGTTATCTTCCATTGCTCTCAATTCATATGTTCTACAGTGGTTTAACACCACCTACTAGAGCCTTGGTTGATTCAGCATCGGGAGGTTCCTTAATGGGAAAGTCTACTACAAAAGCCACACAACTCATTGAAGATATGGCCGCTAACGCCTATGGCTATGGCATAGAGAGAGGCTCAGTGAAGAGGGTTGGGTTACATGAAGCTAATGAGATCACAGCTCTGTAGGCTCAAGTTGCCTCTATGTCTCACTGAATGAATAGATGGGCTGAGAAGATTGGTAGTGGATAGTTTTAGGCTCCTTTGAGGAAGTTAAACTTATCTATAGCTGAAGCACATAGAGTTTGCTTTACTGAAGAAGTATTTATAGAGCAATTGAACGCATTGAATCGCTTCAACAACTATCAAGGGCAATAGCAAATGAACAATGTGCCTCAATATTATCATCCAAGCATCTGCAACCATGAGAATTTCTCCTATGCAAATAATAGAAATATCTAGCAAGCCCAACCAGGTTTTGTTCCACAGCAAAGCCTACTTGAAAGAAGACATCACTAGAGGACAAATTAGATGAAATGATGAATATGTAGGCCCCATTCTTCAAAGAATTGACTGGGAGGATTGATAAAAATGATAGTAGAGTCTCAAGATTGGATGTTCAAATGGGAAAAATAAATGCAACTGTGAAAAGTCTTGAGACTCAAGTAGGACAATTTGCCTAAGCATTCTCCAGTAAGTAGCAAAGCTCTTTTCCTAGTGACACTCAGGTGAATCCAAAAGAAAGCTGCAAGGCTATATTCATAAGAAGTGTAAAGGAAATCCAAGGTCTACCTTTACCTTCTTGTATTTCTATGCCAGTTGATGAGTCCAACAATTCCAAGGGGCCTATTCGTATAGAGTCCACTAATAAAGTGTTAACTGATGGGGAAAAGAAGAAATGAAGACTTCTTGGGATCACAATTGAAGGAAGCAAACATCTTGAGCCTCCACCGTTACCTTTCCCTTAGAAATTTTAGAAGAAAACTATGGATGAATAGTTTGCTCGGTTCTTGGACATGTTCAAGAAAATACATATCAACATCCCCTTTGCAGAGGCATTGCAGCAAATGAAAAGCGATGCTAAGTTCATGAATGAAGTCATGTCTAGGAAGCAAAAACTTGGAGACCATGAGATGGTAAAGTTCACAATTGAGTGCAATGCCATCCTTCTGAAGAAACTTCCTCAAAAGCTAAAAGACCAAGGGAGCGTTCCTATTCTGCGTAAGATTTGCTCAGCAATAGATGAGAAGGTTCTTTGTAACTTAGAAGCCAGAATAAATTTAATCCACTTTCAGTCTATGGAGGATTGGGGCTATCTGAAATCAAGCCCACAACTATCACTCTTCAACTTGCAGACTACTCCATCACCTGTCCAGAAAAGGATCATTGAAGATGTGCTAGTCAAGGTTTTGATAAATTTATCTTCCTAGCTGATTTTGTGGTACTAGATATGGAAGAAGACAAGGAGATACCACTAATTCTTAGGAGACTTTTCCTAGCTACAAGCCATACACTCATCGTTGTACAAGTAACATCCCACCTCCCCCGAATTTGATTCTTTCCCTTTTTGCTTGAGAGCGATGATGTGGACCGCGCCACTCGGCCGGGAGGCGGCTCGGAGTCACATTATTTCTATTGTTCACACTTTCCATCTTTATCCTAATTCTCTAAGATTTCTGAGTATCATATAATTTAAAGCTCGTGAACATTTCTAAACAAGAGATTTAATGTCATTAATTGAAAGTAATAGGTACACAACCTTACTAATGACATAATGTCATTAATTAAAAATAAATAGTACAAAACCTTAATTTATGCCATAATTCAAAAAAGATAACAATTAGAAATATTTGAATAAAAGCAATTCCATAACATTAATTATTTCCAAAATTCAAGGTATGTAACCTTTGAGTCTATTACAGCGAAATAAATCTTAAATAACAAACTTGGGACAACATGCCCTTACAATTAAATAAAACATTTTGAATCAAATATTCAATGGAAAAATGTTGCGTTATTGTTGCCTTTGTTTAACTTATTATTTCAACAAATAAGACATGTTTAATAGTTGTATTAAAGACCAAAAGGGGTTAACCTCGGTGTTCTTATCAAAATACTTGTCCAAGGTAAAAAAAAGAGCAGTCCTTTATGCCAAATTCCCCTAGATTTAGGACCTTACCCAAATATTTTGGGACATTACCCATGTGAACCAGACACGAACTCAAAGTTCACATCTGAAGAACATCCAGAATAATCCTTATGGAATCCTACACTGGTATGTGGTTATAACCTCATTTAATCTTTCATTAAGTATAACAAATTTGAAATAATAGACTAACACGATTAAATTCAACATGTGAGCATATAAGAAACATAACAAGCATCATGATAACACATAGCATATATGCAAACCCAAGCATGTGAGGTCTAAGCATGGGATGCATAATTAATGATGATATAACATGTATATTGTAACACTTCAACCCATGTATTCTTTCTTTATTTGGGCATAACCATTGTTTTGTTAGTGGACTTAACCATACAGGTAGATTGGGTCAATATTACATTACAAGTGACTCACACTTGACATTTTATTCCAATTATCTTATGCCTTAATGCAATTCAAGAGTATTTATCTCAATTTTAGGAATCAAATCAAATAAGGCAATAAATAAAGGATAAAAGAAATTCATAAACTTTATTAATTTAAATAAAGTAGAGTACATAACTCAATCTTAAAATAAAACTATTACAGCAGAATATTCAAAACTTTGGCTATATGCCTGTACATTCAAATAAAGAACCTTTTAAAAAAATAAAGAGACTACCACTATTTTCAACGTCTTCATGCATGTTCAATTTCTTGAAAACTAAGAGAGGAAGGGTGAGTGCATAGCCAATGTATCCTTTTCAAAAACTAATTTTCTTATTTAGACTAAAAATACATCCATAATTCAAACACTTGCATATGTTTGGCATTTCAAGCAACATGTTGTGTATAGTTGTGACTTAGACCAAAAATGTCTTCACGGCCCTTAATGTTCTTAACAAAATACCTCCTTAGTGTGAGAAAGGCATTTCTTAGCCAATTTCATTGTACTTTTGGACTTAGGGCCTCTTATCCACTGTGATCACCCTCCGTCTTATAATGTGTCCACGTCAACATGAATTTTTAAAAATTCAAAATAAATATAAAAATGAATGGAAACTTGTTTTTAATTATCATTGTATGATAATTAATCAGGATAAAATTTATTAGAACATTCGGATAGCTAGAAACGTGCAGGAAAAAGTGTTAAAAAATAAGCATCTTGCTGCCGACCGCGGTCCGTGAATGTGAAAACCCAGAAAAATGCAAACACACTGTGGACTGCGGTCAACAGTGGAAAAATTGCAGAAACGAGAACTAGGTCACATTGGTGACCGCGGTCCGTGAAGTGCCGACCGCGGTCCATAAAGTGAAGATCGAGGTCCATGAAGAGAAAATTGTCCAATGACCGAGGTCCGTCTGACGACGACCGCGGTCCGTGTGCGAGTTATATATACTTTTCAAGCGCAGATTTTCTCATTTGCACTGAAATTGTTTGGGATTCGGAGAGGAGCGACGAGAGAGCGATTCAAGGTGAGTTTTATGATTTTCTTTGGGTTTTCTTTAAGTTTTGAGCTCATCTAAGAGTATTTGTTAATAGTTTGTTAATCAAAGTGATTAAGATCCATTTTTGAACTTGCTATTGTGGGTTTAGTGTTTGGAAACCAAGTCAAAAGGGATAAACTGTTGTTTATTCCCTTATATGTGTGTTTGGACACTAGTATGATGGATTTAGGATGGTTGGTTGGTGTTAGAAATGAAGGAATTGATTTCATTAAAACAAAATCCCGTTTTTAAGGCTTAATCAAGGGGTTTTGGCACATAAACAATGTAAACAATCGTTTCTTAGTAGGTTTATGTGTCTAAATGATTATTAGATGTCCAAAACACTAGATTTAAGTGTTAAACTGGAATGAAACTCACACATATGCTGTACACATGGGTGAAATCCCATTATTGGGTGAGAAATGGTGTGTAGACCTTGGTCCACACTGTACTGAGTGCAGTCAATAAACTTGAACGTTGTTTTGGAGTGTTTTGGGTACACTTTAAAGCATTAATTGATAACGAACCTTTAGGTTGGGTTAGATGTGTATTAAAGGCCCAAAGTAATGTATCATTACCATCTAATGATGCAGATTGACGATATTGGACTATTTTACAAGGGGTGACGATCCAGCAGCATTTCAGTGCGTACAGGTGGGGTCGATTATCTCTTCCTCACTCTTTAGTATTATGCGGACGTAGGATGCAAAATGTGATCTATGTTTAAATTCCTATACTTAGTATCATGCTAGGAATGTATGCTTTGGGTGGATTGATTTACATGATATCCTAATGTTCGGTTACTTGCTTTCTAGTACTAGGATATTATGATCAGCTTGATGTTT
>JAJIYU010015988.1:0-12374 GCA_030144865.1 Tinospora cordifolia | reverse complement strand
TGATCTGCCACGACCTCTTCCTCCTCTTCCATTATTTCTTTGTTTCTGATTGAAATTGCATCCACCTTGGTTGAATCCTGAGTTCATCTGTTGGCCAGAAGATGTGTTCATGGCAAAAAACTAATTTCCACTGTTATTGTTCATGGCAGTTACAACATTAGTAGTAGCAAAAAGAATTATTAGAAATAGAAACAACAAACAATTTTTTGAGTTGTTCTAGTTGTGATTCGAAGTTAAGCAAGGAAGAATGTAGTCCTTGCCAAGATAAAGATTCTTTATCTAACAATAAAGTTGTTATAGGCAAATATTTAGTCCCCAATATTCCTGTGAGTGTGCAAGAAACTAAATCAACAATAGGAAATGGTTGTCCAGCAGCAAACAATGAATCTGAGTATTCCTTCATCTTCATAAGATACTAAGACATAGTCATTTTTTTCTTGCGTGTAGTTTGTATGCCGGTTCTACACAACTGTATACGTGCTCTATTATGTGCTCCACAGAGTTGTTCGATTGCATTCCATGCTTCATTTGATGTTGATGTTCCAATAATTTGAGTTGCTATAGATTCTGTAAGAGAGTTCAACAGCCAGCCAAGAAGTAACAGATCCACACTCATCCATTCTTCAAACAACGGATTAGACTGAATTTCTATCTCATCATCATGAACAACTGTAATCGTTGCAGGTGGACATCGCTTAGTGCCAAACAGATAGCCATCTAATTTATGGCCTTTGATCACTGGTAGTACCATTGATTTCCACAATATAAAGTTGTTGTTGTCCAATTTGATGGACATTGATTGTGCCAAGCTACCTCCAAAAGCTTGAGACACAACAGTTTCATTGCTTCCTTGTGACATTTCTTGAATCGACATATCTGAAGATGATCCTGCCATGGTGTCAGCCTTCATGCTCTGATACCTAGTGAGAAATCACCATATCTGTTGAAAATGAGAGAAACAGAAAGACGAAGATGAACATTAAAAAGAAGATGAAGTTGCATAAAAACATAGCATTGTTTATTCAAGAAGAAGATACTTTTGCATCTGTCTTTACATGCATTTATACATCATCAGCTTAACCTCTGTAACCTTTGTAATTGAATTATCTAACAGACATAAGAAACTCTTCTCTATTGAACATGATAGAAACATAAACACTAGAATTCATAATAGAGAAACAAAGCAACTCATAACAGATAACAGAGAAATAGAAACTAAGGTTCTGTTCTCACATGCTATGACAACTACTAAAAATTTTTAATAAAATTAAATAACAACCATAACAAAAATTATCGAGAAGCATGTAAAGGAGGAACAAAATTTTTTTCACCTATTTAATTAATGTTTTTGTGAAACCAGAAGGTTCGAAACAGAGCGACATGAAAAAAAATAGAAAGGATAAAAGAGAAAGAACTCTTCTACTTATGAGATAAATGCCATATTATCTCAAGTACTTAACTACCGTATGGTTACCACTTATAATAATTACAATACCTTCTCACATTTATCTGCACCTTCTTAACAAAAATTATTATCAGAGGTTTGAGCTGAATTGAAGATATAGAGATAAAAAACCAAAAAGACGAAAAAAAGGGGAGAAAAATAGAATAAAAGAAGGAAAAAAAAGTCATAAGAAGAATTTATAATAATAAGATTCGTCCAATGAAATCAACAAATTATTAAAAAAATTTCTTTGCAATAATTTTTTTTTAATGTTTTACAACGTCGTAGATATTTTTTATTTTAAAGTTTTATTATGCTAATTTATATCTTTTTCAGCTTTTGCAATGTTTTATTTATTTTAAATCCTGCAAGTGAAGTTTTTCTCTTCTTATTAGTTTTATTTATTTCTTATCATTCTTACCGGATAACTTTGGTGTATGTATGTGAATAGTCAGGCAAATATATATACTCTTTCAAAATAAAATTCACTGAATAAAATCCATCTCCCAGATTTTTTTTAAAAAATTGTTTCTCCTCTCCTGCCTCAGCTACTGACGTCGTGCGTGTAGAGGTCAAGAAAAGGTATATAATCAGAAAATAAATAAATAAATAAATAACAAAATTTAATTTGCGTGACATCCGGTCCCATTTCCTAGTGTATCGTTGCTGGAACAATTGTACCTTTCGCAGAAACCGCGTTCCCCTGTCCCACTGGCCCATCACACCCTCCCTGTTCACCTCATCATCTTAACGGTAACCCGCATACCACACTCCTCCGCTAAATCTCAATTTCAAGTACCATCCATCCGTACTTATCACCACACGAGAAATTCAGAAGCCAAAAGAAACAAGGAACACTCTTCGCTGCACGTAAAACGCATGAAGAGAAATGCATATCATGTCTGTTTTAAAGACACGTGGAGGTTGGCTGGAGGGAACCATGCATTGGGAGAGAAGTAACCGTGGTTAAGTCCTAGTATGAAAACGTGTCGGTTACTGACAAGCCCAGTGTCAGTTGTTGGTCGCTTAGGGCTTAATAGAAAAGCCAGATTCTCTCCAAAGTGTACCCGCCAAGTACCATCTGTACCGCCCAACTCTCCCGTAACCCTTTATCATATTTTATATACATTGAAATTTTACTCACTTCGTTCGCTCACTTTAAATACCCCTCACGGCCTTCGTGCTTCCTACTCCCGAAGAAAACACACACCAACGAACGAACACAAAGCAAGAAACAAACAAGAGTTTAGCGAGAAAAAAGAGATGAAGAAGCTGATCCGCCGGCTCTCGCGCGTTGCCGATTCGTCCCAATACAGTCTTCTTCGCTCTGAATCACGAAATTCGTCGAGAAGTAGTAGTCGAAGGTCGCCGACGGAAAGTCTCCGGACCGGAAAACCACGCAGATCTGGCGCCGTTGGGGTTCCCGAGGGTCATATACCTGTGTTCGTCGGCGAGGAGATGGAGAGGTTTGTAGTGAGTGCGGAGTTGTTGAATCGGCCGATTTTTATGGAGCTTTTGAGGAAATCGGCTCAGGAGTACGGTTACGAGCAGAAAGGCGTGTTGAGGATTCCTTGTGCTGTTCTTGTTTTTGAGCGAGTTTTAGAAGTGTTGCGTCTTGGCAGTGATGACGAGTCCAGGGATCTTGAAGAGTTGCTCCGTCTGTTCTCCGATGATTTTCTTTAGCTTTCTCTCTTTCTTTTTGTTTTTTTTTGTTTTTTTTTCTTTTGTTATGTTTCTGGAAAAATTGAAAATCAGATCGATCGTTGTCGTTTGTATATAATTACCAAGGAAGATCAAGGAAAGGTAGTTAGTGTTTTTCTTTTCTCTTCTTTTTCTTTCAGTGGAACTGGAAACAACATCGATAAATCTGCAGGGTTATCGTTGCTTTGATGTAAATTCACAAATTTTGACGGCGAAGAGTGAGAGATCTATAGAGATGACGTGAGTTGTCATTTTTTATTCTTTCAATTACAAGCTACTTCCGTTTTCCCCTCATTTCCTCTTCGTGATTCGGCTGATAGTTTCACTCTTTTACATTTCTGTAATCGTTTGTCAAATCGCCTATTGGTATTTATCGTTTGCTTCGCCATATCGGTCAGTTTCTTTCTTTTTCAGGTAGAAAACCTTTCGGTACGTCGACGGAAGTACGGAATTTGCTTCCGCTTCCGCTCCCATGTCTCTCTCTGTATTTTTTAAAAAATTCCTTCTGATTAGTACTCACTACTAACCTTTGCAAAGTACCAAGAATACCCTCACGTTGGATGGCCGCCGATATTGCCAATGTTATCTATCGGAAATATTAAATAAATTAGTATTCAAAATAAAATTTTTGTGGTATTTCCTTTTACAAAAAGTTTACATTATTTTTTTATATGATTATATTATCTCAATCTCAAACTACGTATTTTGAGTGTACTCAATGGCGCACAAAATCAAGATAAACTTTAAATATATATCTGAATATTGCATTAAAACTTTTACATAAAGATATTATTTTGATTATTGTAATCGCAATTGAAAAATATTTTAGATATATTATTTTTAGAACTAACCATTAATTTCTCTTCAATGAATTGAGGATAAGTGACTTAACTAACATTTACAACTTATTTTCAAGACATTCTAGAGATTAATGATAACATTAAAAAATAACATAAATATAATATTACTTATTATCATTAGTTTATTTTAATACATATTGACAATTATTAAACCAATCCTATTAAATATTTTAAGTTATAAAATAAATGAATCAATAAATATGAATGTGTAACAGTATTAATTAAATTAACATTATTCTTTAAATGTAAATATATTGGTGCTATTTGCGCGCAATATATTTTTGGACAGATGTTATTGCTGCTATCATCGTTTTGGCAAAAGTTCGAACCTATTAATTGTAATTTTCCTATAAAAAATGAATAAAATAAAATTGACGCCACTTTATGGGACCTTCAATAAAAAAAAAAAAAAAATTGGTATTTTCCCACTTGTCCTTGGTTAATAATGCATGCATCACAATGTGAACTAAAGGAAACTGAGAAAATCCTGGAATTATTATTATTTGAAGTAGTCTTCCGAGGAATTCGAAGATTTTTTGAATCAGTATAACCTTATTTATACTATATTATTTCAATTTTCACAATCACAAAACGTAATATTTCATTGGCTATTCTCTAGCTAATTATTTTCCTTTTAAAATAATTGTGGACGGTCAAATGAATATTAAGTCCTGTTGTGCATTTTGATCTGCTTATATTTAAATATATACGCCGAGTTAGTACTAAATTCCTTTTAGGAAAACATGTTCCGTCCACACGGTTGACCAAATTAATAATTAAATCAGATGTATGCATACATTATTATTATTATTATATTATATTCTCAATCACATATGATTAAAAAAATTAAGTGCCCAATTATTTTGTTGTTATATATATCAACTAATAAATCTATATATTAATTATTTATTTTCACCTACTTTTAAGGGAAAGCTTATCTGATAACCCGTCGCATTCTTTTTCTTACCCATCCATTGAACTGCAGGCCATAGCGGCAATGGCAACACGTGTGCAGACGGTTCAGAATGTTGCTGCAGCGTCGCGCTAAGCATGCGATGCCGCGGGAGTGGGGATCCAGTGGCATTGTCGTTGTAATATTGAAAAACAATGTACTGTCACGTACTTTCTCGTGGGGGCAAAATGCAAATGAATGGTCCTTTCGGCGATTCAAGAGCTCCACTCCACACAGGCCCTTAATCATTACCCAAACGGTTTTCAAAAATAATATAAATAAAATTAAATTGGATAGTTCCTTCTATTCATATCTTAAAATAGCTCAAATTCAAAAATAAAAAATATATAATTATTAAATTATTTGTTACCCATCCAAACTATATATGTAACCCAAATTTATTTAATAGTTACACATTCAAAATTGCATCAGAATTTATAATTACCAACAATGAATTACTATTTTTCTTGTTATTATTTTTAGGATGCATGTATTTATTAGGAATAAAAAATTATTCAATTTAAATAGAAATAACATGTACGTTTTTAAGAGAGAGAGAGAGAGAGAGAGAGTAATGGGCAAGATCGTCCAATTCAATTTATATCTTAAAAAATATCCTTATATTTGTAAAATTAAAATAGTTTAACTATAGAATTATATACAAAGAACTAAAATAAATTAGAAGGAAGAAAAATATGGGGAAGAGAGAACCTTGTTTATTAATAAAACTTTCAGATAATTTCATCGTACAAAAATAAATATTGAGGACCCTATTTATAGAAGTTCTTTCTAAGTCGCCAAGCAATCTTTAACTGTTGAAATTGATTTCTTTTTTACAAAGAAAGGTCAATGGATTTGGTTAATTTCTTCTTTATTAATAAATATCAATAGCTCTGGTTGATTTTTCATTACTAAGAAAGATTAACAGCTCTGATAAATTTTTTTCATCGTTAATTGCATCAGCATTGCATTATCAGTTGCATCAACATTGCGTCATTAGTTACACCAGTATTGCATCAACAAGTTTATAAGATAGATATCCATATTATTTAATTATATTTATAACACTCCCCCTTTGATATCTATTGCTATCTGTCATGTGCCTTATTAAAGAGTACACAATTCTTTTGATGATTTAGGGACTACTTCGTTAAAAATCTTACCGAGAAAAAACTCAATGGAAAAATCTCGTGGAAAGAAAAAAGAGTACAATAATATTATCTTCCCTAATGAGGACATCACTAAAGACTTTTAAGTCGTCTCATTCTAATTTTATAAATTAATTTATCAAATGTAGCAATAAGTAGTGCCTTGGTAAATAAATCTGCAGGATTATTACATAATTTTATTTGCTGGATATTAATTTGTCTGTTATTTGGAGTTCATGTGTGAAAAAGAACTTTGATGAGATATGTTTCGTTCTATCACCTTTGATATATCCTCCCTTTAATTGTGCAATGCAAGTAGCATTGTCTTCATATAAGATTGTAGGAATTTCTTTAATTATTCAAAGATAATCCACAAATTTTTATAATATGATGAGTCATTAATTTCAGCCACACATTCTCGCCTTGCCTCATGAATTGCTATTAATTCAACATGATTTGAAGAGGTTGCAATTAACAGTTGTTTTGTAGACTTCTATGAAATAGTAGTCCCACCATATATAAATAAATAATCCATATGAGAATGTGCTTTATGCGTATTAGACTAATATCTAACTTCAACATAACCGATTAGTTCTAGTTTCAAATTTTTGGAATAAAACAGACCCCTATCAATCGTTCTTTGGAGGTATCGTAAAATATATTTGATACCATTTCAAAGCCTTCGAGTTGGAGAAGAACTATATCTTACTAATAGATTCATTGAAAATGATATATAAGGTCGTGTGTTATTAGCAAGGTACATAAGTGCACCTATTGCACTAAGATATGGTACTTCAAGGATAAGAATCTCTTCATTATCCTCTCTTGGCGAAAAAGATCTTTATTTATGTTAAGAGATTGTATGACTATTGGGATACTTAATGAGTCTGCTTTGGTATACTTTGATTGATGAATGAAAATTTATCTTGCAGATGTTCAATTGTAAACCAAGGTAGAACTTTATTTTTTCAAGGTCTTTCATTTCAAATTCATTCTTTAAGTAATCTGCTGCCTTTAAGACCTCTTCTAGAGTTTCAATGATATTTAAATCATCAAATATACAACTAGTATTACAAATTCAAATCCAAATTTCTTTATAAGAATACAAGGGCAAATTAAATCATTTTATATCATTCTTTCAGTAAATATTTACTTAAATGGTTATACCACATATGGCCTGATTGCTTCAATCTGTATAAGGATTTGTGCAATTTAACAGAGTAATGCTCTTGAGATTTTGAATATGTTTTAGGCATTTTAAATCTTTTAGGGATTTTCATATAAATTTCATTATCAAGGTTACCATATAAATATGTCGTAACCACATCCATTGGGCATAAATTAAGATTTTCATGGATGACTAAAGTTATAAGATATTAAAAGGTTATTGCATCTATTATAGGAGAATATGTTTTATCATAATCAATGTCTGATTTTTGTGAAAAACTTTGGGCAACAAGTCGTACTTTATATCTTACAATTTTATTAGTTTCATTTTTTGGGCACGAATATCCACTTATACCCAATGGGTTTTACATTGTTTGGTGTTTCAAGTATAGGTCCAAAGACCTTCTATTTTTGAAGTGAGTTTAATTCAGACTAAATTGCATCTTTTCATTTCAGCCAATCATCTCTAGAACGACATTTTTCTACAAATTTTGAGTCTTGATCATCCTCCATAATATTGAGGGCTACATTATATGCACAAACATTATCAATAATAATTTCCAGTTGATTCCAACATCTTCTGGTGCTAGTAAAATTTATGAAGTTTTCCTCATTATTGATTTGATGTACTTGAAGTACTTGAGGAGTTTCATGATCAGACAGGCTTCTGCTTCCCTCAATCTTGTTTATTTCCTCAATAAGGTCATTGTTGTTATCTTGACCTTTTTGCTTACGTGGGTTTTTATCTTTTGAACTAAGTGGTCTACCATGCCTCAGACATGGTTTAGATTCATTGTCTACAACACTTATAGATCGTCCTTCTGAGACTTTGACCTTTCTTGGTGCTTTTGTAGCTAGTATATACAACTTGGTAACCCGTTTGGAATCAGTTAATGCACTTGGCAGTTGATTCACTATATTTTGCAAATGAATGATTTTTTGAATTTCAATTTCGCTTAAATTTGTATGAGGATCAAGATGATTTAAAGATATTGTGTTCCAGGATATCTCCTTTGTAATTGACTTATTTTCTCCCCCTAATACTGGGAATGTTTTTTCATTAAATTCACAATCAGCAAATCTTGTTGTAAATACATCTCCCGTTAGTGATTCAAGATATCTTAATATTGAAGGAGATTCATACCCAACATAAATTCCTAACCTTCTTTGGGTTCTTATTTTAGTTGATATCAAATGAGAGAAGTAGTAGCATTCTACCAAGCGAAGAACTAGAAACTTAAGTTCTTCTATATTGTTGAGGAAGACCTTGAAGCCCACTTTAAGAGGATGCAGGAAAGATACCCCGAATGAAGCAAAAGATGTATCGATGAGACCCTAAAGGTCATGAGATGATCCCCAATTAAAATCAAGGTAATGAAGAAGTACTATGAGGGGTTACACCACAAGATTCGAGAGGAAATGCCATTACCTGAGAAGTGGGACTTCAACATGCTTGAAGAACTAATCAAGATGGCAAGAGGAGTAGTATGTTAGATACTAGAAATTAAAAAAGAAGAGGAAGGGATGAAGAAAGCTAAATAACCTAAGAAGAAGAGATCACTTATTGGTTTTTTCGATTAGTGTAGAACATATTAGGACTCTTCTTAGGTAGATAATCATATTGGAAGAAAAGTTCATAACTGAAAAATGCTAACTTCTGATTAACAACCTGCCACAATTATCTTGAGAATGAGAATAGCAATGAATATGGTTGCAAATGTTGCAACCATTGTCATTTTCATGAGATTTACTACCAAGTAATGGTCGAGTTCACTTGACAATTGATAACATTTATAGTAGCACATGTACCAACATAGACAACTACTACACTGCAGCCAGTTGTTGATACACCCTAGCCAGTACCAATTGCACCTTAGCCAAACGTCATCACACCTTTTCTTGCCACCACTGATTGGGAGTTTGAATCCTAAATGACTATGTTTTAGAGGATGATGCTATCCAAATTTGAGAAAAAGACAGAGAGTTGGTTTGTCCACTTAAAGGTGGACAAGGGGTTTTGGTAGATATGAAAAGACTTGGATATGTTGAGGGTCATAGGGATGAAGTGAGTAGTTGTGGCCACACATCTTCTTAATGGAGCAGTGAAGTATTAGTGGGACTTGACGCAGCAAGACCCAATTGTTGACATCGATCATATGGAACGGGTTGAGTTTGAGGACATATTTTGTAGGAAGTACTAGTTTGAAGGAAAATGGAGAACAATTTCATAAGGCTCCTTCAACATGACATGATTGTGGTTGAGTATGAGGCAAAGTTTTCCAAACTCTCCAAATTTACCCTTGAGTTTTTGGCCATGAAGGAGAAAAGGCCATGTGATTCATTAAGGGCCTACGCATAGAGACCTGCAAGTCTATTGTCAATCTTAAGATCAAAGTGAACCAACAAGCTGTAGATAAGGCCGATTTGGTAGAGAAAGAGCTAAAGGTTGAGGCTCTGGATTAAGAACAAGGGAAACAAACCTCAATAGCACTCATAAGGTACTAATAATAAATCATTCAAGCCATTTAAGAGGCGTATATAGCATGGACAACCTTATCAGTAGTAAAAGTAAGGAAAAGGAAGAAGGCCCCAACAATCTCAACTATAGAGGTAGCAAAAGTAGGGACAATAGCCAAACACAACCCTAGCAGGGTTAGGATAGATGCCCCCAGGGTAAGAGATCGGGTGCATGTTTTTGATTGCCACTAATAGGGCCATAAGGCCAGAGGTTGTCTAACCAAACCCATATAGCTGGCTCTAGTGTAACCACAAAAATAGGAAGAAAAATAGGCCCAACCCTAGAGGTAGCATAGGGAGCAAGGCCAGGCATATGCTTATCTGTATGTGATGGAGGAGTAGAAACAACACCAGTGATTGAAAATACATTTCTGTTATTTAACTGCATGGTTAAAGTATTCTTGGCTTTGGTACAACTACATCATCCACGTCAAAGGACATTTTTAAGGGATTATAGTTAGCGACAATCCCCTTAGACAGTTCCATACATGTTTCCACACCCATTGGTACCACAATTGTATCTAGAGATACTTGCACATACGACTTTTGGATGAGTTAGAAGACACTGATGATGGAGCTGTATGTGATGTCATTCCATAGTTGACCAATAAAATATCGTTGGTCCTTAAGCTTTGTATTTTGTGATCCAATATGCTAAATGCAACTTCATCACATCATCATGTACTTCTGTCTCTTCCCTATTTATAATGTGGGAGGGGTCTAGCTCATTCTTGTGTAGCATCGATACATGAAACACATTGTGTATCAATGACATCCTAATAGGCAAATCCAACTCATAGCGTAATCTCCCACTCGTCGCAAGATCTCAAAAGTAGCCAATGCCCTCAACAAGAATTTTAGTAAAACAAAAGAAGAAAAAACTCAAATGTATCAATTGATTGATAGTTGTAACTTGGGTGTAAAGATTATGACAGAATGAATGATTCTCTAGGCAATGGCATGTCAAACCAAATCTGTTTAAGCAAATTAGAGATGAATTTCTAGTAGATCTCACAGGGGGGGTTAAGCAAGGCAAGCACAGCGATTTCAAGATCGATGCTGATGGGCTGCTAAGATTGGGAGACTGAGTGTGTGTCGGAGAGGGAGAATACCAAAAAGATAATACTTAATAAAGCACACCAAACAAAATATATATTGCATCCAAGAGGGGATAAGATGTATAAGAGCCTCTAAAAGAATTACTAGTGGAGGGGAACGAAGTAAGACGTAACCAAGTATGTCTTTAAGTGTTTGACATGCTAGCAAGTATGTCTTTAAGTGTTTGACATTGCAATGGACTTTGTGAGTAGGTTACCGAAGAACCAAAAAGGAGAAGACACACAAAAGTAGCATATTTCCTAACGATTCAGTCCACAAACCTAATTAGTAAGTTGAGAGTACTCTACGTGAAAGAGATTGTGAGACTGCATAGTGTACCAAAAACCATTATCTTAGATAGGGTTGCATGATTTACATCTCAATTTTGGTTCTACTTATAGAGGGAATTGGGTACCTAATTGACCATGAACACAACATTCCACCCTTAAAATGATAGCCAATTGGAGAAAGTAATGCCGAATTTGAAAGATATGTTGAGAGCATGCATCCTTGATTTCAAAAGAAAATGGAGTGAGTACTTACATTAGGTAGAGTTTGCTTATAATAACAGTTATTAGGCAAGCATTCAAATGGCTCCATATGAAGCACTTTATGGTAAGCCTTGTAGATCTCCATCATGTTGGGTGGAGCTCAAAGATCATGTACTTACTAGCCCAAACTTGATTGAAGAAATGAATAATCGAGTCAAATTGATTTAAGGGAGATTAATCATGACCCAAAGAAGGCAGAAGAGCTATGCAGACAAACGAAGAAGACCTTTGGAGTTCTAGTAGGGTGATAGAGTGTTTGTGAGGGTCAATCCTCAAAAACGGATTTGGAGATTTGGGTAGAAAGGTAAATTGTCATTGAGGTTTATTAGGCCCTTTGAGATCTAACAAGAAGTGGGAGATTGCGCATATGAGCTAGATCTACTTAACATGACGTCCTTGATACACATTATGTTCCATGTATCGTTGCTACTCAAGTATGAGTGAGACCCTTATGACGTTATACACTAGGAAGAGATAGATGTACATGATGATACCACATATGGGGAAGTTGCAGTCTTCATATTGGACCACAAAATACAAATCTTAAGGACCAAGGATATTCCATTGGTGAAAGTCTAGTGGAGACATCAAAGAATTGAATAAGCAACTTAGGAGCTGGAAAACAAGATGCGGGCCTAGCACTCGGATCTCTTCACGAGGAACGCCTGAAGGAGATCAATTATATGTGCATGGAACACAGTACACAGGTATATACTTGAAACTTTGAGGAACGCCTGAAGGAGATCAATTATATGTGCATGGAACACAGTACACATGTATATACTTGAAACTTTGAGGACAAAATTTCATTTAGAGGTTGGGGGGGGGGGGGGGGGGGGTGGTCTATAAAATTTGGGATTTTTTAAATAAAAAAAAAAAAATTTTAAAAATTTTTATTATTTTCACAATTTAGAAAAAAAAAAAAAAAAAAAAATA
>JAJIYU010015987.1:0-12400 GCA_030144865.1 Tinospora cordifolia | reverse complement strand
CTGACTCAAGACTCGCTCGAGCGATAACCTTAGGTTGGGTTTGCTGATTTGACCCTAGCCTGGATACAATTTTGAACTGACATGGATTTAAGATGTTTTTTGTAATTGTTACACTGTTTATAACTGCTTTCATACTATGCCATGCATTCGAATATTATATCATTTTTACTGTTCACGCATACATGCACTATTTTGGAATGCTAGTTATGGTTGACATTCTGGTCTTACTACTCACTGAGCCACGTTGAAATAGGCTCACTACTCTATTAATATTTTAGGTTCTTAAGAGGCTAATAAAGGGAAGGGCGTGGTCATCGCCTAGCTCCATAACACTTTCTGTTCTTTTTCTGGTCTTTTGATTTAGAGGTTGGTCATTCCTTGTGTATGTATAAATGGTCAACTATGTGTTTTTGACAAGACAGATGTGTAATATGATGTTTACTCTTTGTATGTTATTTACTTTCATTTTGAGTCTTTCAATTATTCTGATATCGTTTGTTGTATGACATTGGAAAAGGGCTTAATAGTGGTTGGGCGAACTTGACATGGTGAGCGAGTTCATCAGGTCACTATGCTAGTGGTGCCGCCCTTTGGCTTAGGGAAGGGGTCCCGATGAGACTTGGTATCAGAGCCTAGGTTCGAAAGAATTGAAAAACTCTAATAAATAAAGAACCTAAGCGATATCAGAATTGTTGCAAATGTAAACAAATTAATGAACGAAGAAGAGAAACTATCATTCATAAAACGTATCTTGAACAAAATATATTATATTACTAAAATTTTAGAGTCAGGTCTATTTTGAATACTTGAATAACCAATAGTTCGATTTGAACTGCAGATAGAGATACCACCCAAGAGGAGTAGAGCACCCCCTAGGTGGGGCAGACCACTGCTCGGGCCTAGAAAGCCGACACCACCATCTCTGGTTCAGTCCGAGCTAGACCCCTACAGAGGTTCGATGTTGTGATTAGGGCTTCTAACGAGGCTGCTCAGGCCTAGATGACCTTATTGATGGAAAAAATGAATCGATTAGAGGCCGACATATAGAGGGTCAAGCCCATAGCGCAGTCTGTTCCACCTGTGCCACTAACTGCTGAGCCACTAGTTGGGCCGGTAGTAGTAGCGTAGCCCTAGCGCAGGACAGACAAGGAGATGAGAGAGCCCATGCCTGGCTCCTCAAGAGTTTTATGGATTTGTGCCCTAAGAGGTTCAGAGGTGGCATTAGTCTAGAGGCGGCAGCGGATTGGTTACTGAACATGGAGAAGAACGCCGAGACCCTGAGGTTATCAGAAGCAGATTAGGTTCTGTTTTCAACCCATATGTTAGAGAGTAAGGCTGCTAGATGGTGGCATTCTACGAGGAGCATTGAGGGCCCATTCATTTCATGTGCCAAGTTTAGAGAGCTATTTCTTAAAGCTTACATTCCCAAGACCGAGAGGGAACGTAAAAAGGTAGAGTTTCTAAGCCTGCGCCAGGGCACCATGACCGTGAGAGAGTATACACATCGATTCCTATAGTTGGAGGCCTATGCACCTAGGCTGATTGCTGAGTAGAGCGAGAGGGCTGGATTCTATCGACGAGGGCTGAGGGTTGCCATTAGGCAGATAACTTCCACATCCAGGGCCTGGACCTTAGAGGTGATCCAAAGGGAGGCCCTACGGTATGAGATGGATGGTTTAGATGAGCACCCTAAGATTTCAATAGTATTTGGCAGTGCCCCTTAGCTACAGCCACAGCGGGAGGCCGTATCATAGACTTAGCCATTATACAGCGGTGGGCCTGGGGGTCATCGATGCCGTGGTCATTTTCAGAGGCAGACAAAGAGGAAGTACTATGAAGAATAGCCACGTAGCACTCCCAGCAAGACGGCTACCAAGGCGGTGGCACTTGCAACCACTCCTGTGCAAGCACATCCACTAGCAGAGTAGCAAAGCAGCAAAACACATTTTCTGAGGCTCGAGGCAGAGGCCGTGGGCAGAGCCAGAGCTATCAGAGAGGATAGAAACCACCCTTTACATGCTATCAGTGCTGACAGGTTGGACACAAGAGGGCTGAGTGTCAGACTCTTATAGGGGGTCCTAGTTCTTCTGCCCCAGTTGTTAGAAACAAAACACAGTGGAAGGTACTATCACTCTTTGTGATTCATCTATATATGTGTTGATTGACGCTGGTTTTACTTTGTCCTTCATTTCTTGATGTGTTGTAGATAAACTGGGACTTAGGCCAATTAGGGCTCCTACTTGGTTGATGTTGAGCGCTGTTGTTGGGGAATGGGGGACTTTGAGACTGTAGTAGACCTTCGAGTATTGGAGTTTCTTGAGTTTGATGCTATACTCGGTATAGATTGGCTGGCTACATACCACGCACATGTGGGTTGCTATGCCAAGAGGGTTGTGTTTCAGATTCCAGGCCAACCCACTGTCACCTTTCAAGGGAAAGCATCAGATTGGCAGAGTACTCATGGCAGATTAGTAACACAGCACGAGATCGATACTGGAGGCACCTTCACGATCAAGCATTGACGAGATCCTTGCCGTCAGAGATTTCTCTAAAGTGTTCCCTAGGGATTTACTCAGCTTGCCCCCTAAGCAAGAAATCGATGTTATTATCAAGATCATTCTAGGGACACGACCTGTATCGATTCCTCTTTACTGCATGGCATGTAAGGAGTTGCAAGATTTGAAGGTCCAGCTAGAGGAGTTGTTGATTAAGGGCTTTATCTGTCCTAGTGTGTCACCTTGGGGTGCTCTAGTATTGTTTGTGAAGAAGAAGGATGGGAGCCTCCGTTTATGGATTGACTACTGGTAGCTGAACAAGGTGACAATCAAGAACAAATATCCCCTCGTACGTATCGAAGACTTATTTGACTAGCTTAGAGGTGCCAAGGTGTTTTCGAAGATTGATATGAGATCTGGGTACCATCAGCTAAGAGTTAGGGAGGAAGATGTGCCGAAGACTATGTTTCGCACTAGATATGGGTACTATGAGTTCTTGGTCATGTCGTTCGGTGTCACCAATGCTCCGGCTATGTTTATAGACTTTATGTAGAGGGTGTTTTGGCCATACCTAAATAGTTTTGTGATTATCTTCACTGATGATATCTTGATCTCTTTGAGGTCTCATGAGGAGCATGCCGAGCACTTGAGGATTGCACTACATACTTTGAGAAAGCATAGGTTATGTGCTAAGTTCTGCAAGTGCTAGTTTTGGCTATCAAAGGTTCGATTTTTGGGTCACGTGGTTAGAGCTAAGAGTATTTTTGTGGACTCCATTAATGTCGAGGCAGTTATCAATCGGCAGAGACCTAACATGGTGATCGAGATCGCAACTTTTAGGTTTATCAGGCTATTATGGCCATTTCATCCAGAATGTATCGAGGATTGCAGCCCTGATGATGAAGCTAACCAAAAAGGACGCTCCATTTGTGTGGATTGACCAGTCCGAGGACGCCTTTCTTGAGCTTAAGTAGAGATTGACATCGACTCCAGTATTCGTGTTGCCAAAGCCCGACCGAGAATTGACTATATACACTGATGTATCACAGATAGGCTTGGGCTATGTATTGATGCAAAATGATAGGGTTGTAGCTTTTGTTTCTCGACAGTTGAAGGATCATGAGAGGAACTTCCCTATACATAACTTAGAGCTAGCCGCGGTAGTATTCACACTTAACATCTGGCAGCATTACCTCTATAGCAAGCATTTCACTCTCTATTCAGATCATAAGAGCCTCAGATATTTGTTCACAAACAAAGATTTGAACATGAGACAGAGGTGATGGATGCAACTGTTGAAGGACTATGACTTCACCATTGAGTACCAGCTATGAAAAGCTAATGTAGTGGCTGATGTTTTAAGTCAAAAATGGGTCGAGACTGCATGCATGGTGAAACATTGTCCCATAAGTGGATGATGCTTGATTTTGCTTCGATCATGAGTATCCATGAGTCATCTACTGAAGCTAGAGTCAGTGCACAAATTTTAGCCCAATCAGTCCAGATTCAGGAGATCACAGAGGGACAGCCTCGTGATGCAGACTATGATATGTTCAGGGCTTGGGCAGATGACGCTTCTCATGGAGAATGGTCACTTGATTCATATGGTGCACTGATGTTCAGGGGAAGGCTATGGGTACCAGATGATGCTAATCTAAGGCGCAGTGTGCTCGAAGAGTTACACCGATCGAGATATGCTATTTACCCAGGTGCCAATAAGATGCACCAAGATGCTAAACAAACATATTGGTGGCCCAGGATGAAATGAGACATAGTAGTCTTCATTCAGAGTTGTGATACATGCCAGTAGGTTAAAGCTGAGCACTAGAAACCTGGTGGATCTTTACGACCCTTATCTATACTAGAGTAGAAGTGAAAACACATTACTATGGACTTCGTGATAGGACTACTCCGTACACAGTGGAGGCATGATGCTATTTGGGTAGTTGTGGATAGTTTGACGAAGTCTGCCCACTTTCTTCCTAGGCATACCAAGGATTTAGTGGAGCGGTTGAGCCGACTTTATATTAGAGAGATTATGAGGCTCCATGGGTTTTCGTTGTCTATAGTATCAGATAGAGACACTAGGTTCATTTCCCGCTTTTGGAGGCATTACAGGCTTAGTTGGGGACGAAGGTAAACCTTAGTATAACATTTCATCCATTGATTGATGGCTAGTCTGAGCGCGTGATTCAGATTTTTAAGGATATGCTACGATCTTGTATTTTGGATTTTGGTGGTAGCTGGGAGGTTCACTTAGCCTTGTGCGAGTTTGCTTAGAATAACAACTACTAGTCGAGCATCGGGATGACACCATTTGAGGCGTTATATGGTCAACCATGCAAATCCCCTACTTGTTAGGCCAAGATTGGTGACAGAGTGATTTAGGGCCCCGCCTTCATACAATAGCAAAACGAGAAGATACAAAGGATTCGATAGAATATGAAGGCAGCTCAAGACCGACAGAAGAGTTATGCAAATGACCAAAGAAGAGTCATTGAGTTTGATGTTGGTGACCATGTCCTCCTCCGTATTTCACCTTGAAAGGGGTAGATATGTTTTGGGATTTGAGGGAAGTTCGCACTGAGATATATTGGGCCTTTTGAGATCTTCAAGAGGATTGGCTCCGTGGCCTATCGGCTATCGTTACTACCACAGCTATCGGGTGTGCATAATATATTCCATGTTTCTATGTTCAGGAAATATCACCCCAATCCCTTGCACATTATCTATTAGAGGCATATTGAGTTACGAGAAGACTGTAGATATGATTAGTTGCATGTAGTCATCATAGATCAAGCTCTGAAGAGGTTGCGCAACAAGGAGATACCGATGGTACGAGTGCGCTGATAGTTCTATGGTGCTGAACATGATACGTAGGAGAGTGAAACTTCATGATCTGACACCACCCTGAGTTGATGCGCGTTGGTCCTTGATTTGTATTATCTGTATCATTGTAAATTTCGAGGACAGAAACTCTTATAAGGAGGGGAGATTGTGATGACCCATGATTTTATACATAAAAATTATCAGGTCCGATACATGAATTTTTCTGGAATTTTTAATAAAAATACATGAATTTTCAAAAAATTTCTTAAATTTAAATTATTTATTGAAGAAAATTAGAGTAATTGAGAAAAAATAATTTTAAGAGAAAAATACGTGAAATTATAAGGAAATATAATTTTTGGAGAAATATGTTTTTTTTGGAATGATTATGAAATTTTTAGAGTAATTAATGAAATTTTTGGGAGAAAAATGTAATTTTTGGGTGAATTATTTAATTTTAGGAAAAAATATTGTATAAATGATGAAAATGATGTATAATTTGAATTTTGGAAGACAATGATGAATCAAATGATTTTAACAATTTTAAAAAAATGGTGAAAATCAAGTATACGCATGTATATATACAAAAGAAAAAAAAAAGAGGAAAGAAATAATAAAAAAAATTTGGACGGCTGATTGGCCCATGTGCATGGCTGGCCCACACGCCCAAACCGTCCCCCCTTCGTTTTCTTTGGATTTTGAGCAATTTTTCTGATTTTTCTGGGTATTTTTCAACAGAAACCAGCTAAGAACCTGGTTTTTGAACCCCAGGTTTTGGCAATCTAATCACACTTTGAGTTGGCCAATAAAGAGTGCCAACTAGTCATCTTGGATAGAAACACATGGGCTACATGGATGGCCATGTAGCACTCTTATTTTTCATGCAAACCACCTCAACATGCAACAAAACCCATCTTTGAGCTGAAATTTCAGATTTTCAATTTTTTGCAACCCCCATTCAAGAGCTCATATTTCCTTCATTCCTCATCCGATTTTCCTGAAATTTAGCTTGTTTTGAAGCTCTTACAAACCTCTAAAAGAGCCCCCAAGCCCTTCGTCGAGAGGCACAACCACTAGAGAGGAAAATGAGCACGAACAGGTGCTAGTTGTCAAGGTTGCAGCATAAATCTCATTTCCAGTTCATGCAACCCCTCTTCAACAATCCATATCTCTCTCAATCTATATCCATTTTTAGTGATTTAGGGCTCTTTGAAAAGCCTTTGCCTCTCTCTACAACATCTCATAAGCATTTGATCGAATCCCAGAACCGTTTGAAGCTGAAATAGCCAAGAACAGTGCTGCTCAACACTGTTGGAAACCTAGAAAACAAAGAAACTTGAGTTGATCCAATATTTGGAGTGTTGATTTCTAGGCTGTTAAGGGTCCATTCTTGAGGTAAAACCACTTCTTTTCTTCCTTATTACATGTATTTCAATCTCCAAGTAGTAGAAATTAAAATCTGAGATCCTAACCACATTTTGTAAGGTACTGAAGTTGACTGCTTGATCAACTGTTTTAACTGTTTCAGTAGAAAACAGATTTTGGAACCAGATTGGAGGCAGTATTTACAGTACCTAGAGGTGTCCGTTGGGACTGAGATTTGAGGCATTTTGAACCTCATACTTGAGACTATGGAAAGGTATAAATCTCGAATCATAAGCCTTTGTAGTTTGGATTTTATATGCTTGTAAATATGTCCTGTTAGTTAGATGTTCTGGAACTTAGAAAAATTTTCAGAGAATCCTTATGTATGCAATGTTTTGGAGATGTTATTTGCTTGCTGTTTTTGATGGAACTGAATTAGTTAGAGTTCTAGGATCTAAACCCTTACAAAAATAGTAAGAAATAGTCTCAAATTGATGTTAGAACAAGAGTAGATAAGCACTTGAAAACCACAGGAAATTTGAAGCATTTGAACAATCTATTGCATGACAGAAAAGTAGAAGACTAGTTGACTGATCAAATGTAGATATTTTGAGCTGAAACTTGGTGGAGAGGTCATTGGACATGTTAGTATTATGCATACTAAATCCTAGGCCATTCTGAATTTAGAAAGTAGGTCAACCAATTCACTAAGTAACTGCTTGTCATAGAGAATACGAGATTTCACAGTCCATGTTAATGCACTTAGAAACCTTAGTAAATGGTGTCCAAAAATCAGAAATTAAAATTCTGGTGAAGGTTTTGGGAGTGTAAATGAAATCAAAAAAGTTTCACACAAATGCAACTTACAGATTGATCCCAAAAAAATCAGCAAATTCACTACACAAGAGAGTAAAAAGCTTGAAATTGGGTTAAGTGTTAAAATTTGAAGAGTTTGACCTAAATGGCCCAATTGTGACCCAAATTGACCTAATTTGACCTAATTAGACCCAAATTGACCAAAGGTGACTAAGTTTGACCATGTTTAACTAATTGACCAGGTTTGACCAAAATTGATCGAATTTGACGAAAACGACTTGGGTCGATCGAGACCGATTAGGAATAGTCGAGTAGGGGATTAAGTCACACTCTATAAAGAATTGAGATTGAGTTTAAATAATGCAGACTCGAGTGAGCACTACGGGATAAGGCCGGTTGTCGACAGGACATCAATGCACAAGACCCAAGGTGAGTAGTTCAATTCAGGTGTTTTTTATGATTTGTGTTCTTTGCATGAAACTTGTGTGAAATGACATGGTTTAAATGATTTCATGAGATTGAGATATATTTGAATGAATTTTGAAAAGTGTAGACGTATACGGGTAATGAGACCATAGGCTCGAGGGCCGAGTGTTAGGGTCAGGGTACACGATATGATTGGGATTAGACTCAAGGGCCAAGCGTTGGGGTTAGGGCACATGATCAGTGCACCTAGCCTCAAAACCTGCTCGATTTACGACACTTGAGGGCTAAACGTCGGGGTTAGGGTATTCGATGGGTACACCTAGCTCACAACCCACTTGAGTACCTAGTACGCTTGACTCAGGACTCGCTCGAGTGATGACCATAGGTTTGGTTTGCTGATTTGACCCTAGCCTGGATACAGTTTTGAACTGACATGGATTTAAGATGTTTTCTATAACTGTTGCACTATTTATAACTGCTCTCATATTATGCCATGCATTTGAATATTATATCATTTTTACTACTTATGCATACATACACTATTTTGGAATGCTAGTTATGGTTGACATGTTGGTCTTGCTATTGATTAAGCCACGTTGATTTAGGCTCACTACCCTATTAATATTTTAGGTTCTTTGATGGTTGATAAAGGGAAGGGCATGGTGATCGCCTAGTTTCCTATCGCTTTTTATTCCTTTTTGGTCTTTTGATTTAGTGGTTGGTCATTCCTTGTGTATGTATAAATGGTCAACTATGTATTTTTGACAAGATAGAGGTGTAATATGATGTTTACTCTTTGTACGTTGTTTACTTTCGCTGTGAGTCTTTCAATTATTCTTATATTGTTTGTTCTATGAGATTGGACAAGGGCTTAACAGTGGTTGGGTGAACTTGACATGGTAGGTGAGTTCGTCGGGCTACTGTGCCGGTCGGACCGCCTTTTGGCCTAGGGAAGGGGTCCTGTCAATTTTTCAGTTGACATTCAAACCAAAAGGACCATCATCGATGTTCTCATCACATAACCATATTCTAACAAAGTGCACCTAGCACTTTGACAAAGAGTATAGGGACATGCCCATTATCAAATGTTTGGGAACTAGAGTCCAACCCACTGTTCCATTCCAAACCATAGTGCCACTTTTATTATTTGAGAGCACCCACAATGATCATTTATGATTCACTACGCTGGTACGTGGTTCAGTTCTTGATTATATTTATTTAGTGTAACATCCAAACTTTCCAATCTAACATGTGCAAAATCATATGATTTTATTGGTAGAAGTATACGAAATATCATGATCAACATACATTGTCCAATAGTGTAAGACCCCAACCCCCAAGAAACAGGTTTCAGCTTAACCACAAAGCGGGTTGGGTCCTATGTTACATTTACAAGTACACAACTTGCATCTCAATTCCTTTATTCTAACACTTATTGAAATACTCATAAATACACCTCCATTAAGTTTAAAATTCAACAAGATAATACAAGTGAATAAAGGAAAACTTCAAACTCTTTATTTATAAAATAAAGAAATACATTGTTGAATTTATATAATCAAAAGAAAGAGCACATAACTCTAAAATTTAGAACAAAAATTCAATGGAAGTCTTTATTCAAAATTTGGGCAATATGCCCTTACATAAAAACTTTTTAAAATAGACTTTCTAATTCTTTAGCAAGCTTGATCATGCATTTCAAATTCCTGAAATATAAAAGGAAGGGGTGAGCACATAGCCCAGTGGATCATTCATTAAACAACTAAGTTATTTTTTCAAATCAATAACACATCCAAATTCAAACATTTTTATGCATTAAGTGATTCACACAACTTTGTGGTTGTAGTTGACGTTAGGACTGAAAGAAGTTCTACTCCCTTAATGTTCTTAATTAAGATACACCTATTTAGGGTAGAACGACATTTCTTTGTCATTTTCCATTGGATGCCACGTACAAAGTATTCCTTAGTTGCACCTTGCAACCACATATTCCAAGCATATGTTAAGAACACTCATAGCACCCATACGGGTCACTATGACAATACGTGGTTTTTATATTCAATTTCTTATATTTAAGAGTCACATAATCATAAAAGAAATTCAAAATATAAATTTTAGAATTTTAAACAACCAAGAAAACATGAAAACATCACATAGCATGCTTGAAATATTGAATTAAATCTTACACATGGATTCTAAACATAACATGCTCTCATGAATAATTAAAACATAAAAACATGCTAAACTAAAATTAAAATATGATTAAACATGCTGAAACTAAAATAAGACATGTTGAAAATTAGAATTTAAACAAGCATGAACATACTAGAAATTTAAAATAGCAAAGTAAAGGTTTAAGAAATCCTCTCCACCTTAATCCGAGTTTCTTGTTGAATCTAGCAGAGGTTCCCCTTATCTACCACTTTCAGAACTTCAAAAACTTCTAATCATCAACAAAACTATTTCAACAACTCTCTAAAATACTGAAATAAGAACTTCTCACACAAGAAAGAAAAGGGAGTAAAAAGAGGTGCCAATAAGAGGGCAAGAACAAGCAAAGAGGGAAGTGTCAACCTTTTGCTTTGAGATGAGAAGAATGATCACATGAGGGGGTTTATATAGAGTTTCATGAGCACTAGAGGATGATTTGTGCATGCTCACACTAGAAAACCTTTCCATTCCTCTATGGGGACGTTTTGGAATGCATAGATTGAGTGTCCACACGATTTAGAATATGGGTTGATTTGGTTTCCAATTCCTAATGTGAACACAAGATGTAAGCTTTATTTGATTTCCTATTTATATGTGAACACAAAAAAGATTTAGAATACTTACAATTCTTTGATTGGAAGTTAATCAAGGTGTGATATTGTGAGCAAGACAACTTTCCAATATGTTTTGGTAGTGGATTCCTTTTTTTATGCACACCAAATCAACAAGATTTGAGAATCTTCTATTTGAATTAGAAACTTCTAATCTTGTTCCTAAGGTGTTTAGAAACATTTTTCAGCAATTTCTATTCTTGGATTAGAAACTTCTAATCTTGTTCCTTTGTATTTAGAAACATTTTTCAGCAACTTTTATTCTTAAATTAGAAACTTCTAATTTGGATTATTTGGGATTGTTTTGGTGTCTAGAACACAGTTTATATGTAATACCCACAAATTTCAGTATTGTAATACTCGAAATTCGAAAAAAATTTAAAATTTACTGTTACTATTCAAATATACGGTTACTATGCACAAATACGGTCACTATTTTGTCAGCAGACAAAATAACTTTCGGCGGGTTACTGTAGCTACAGTAACAAGTACTGTAGCCACAGTAACAACTATTTACAATTGTGCAGTTTCGTCTTTTTCTGCTAGAAAAATCTATATAAACCCCCCCCCTCATTCTGAAAATTTATTCCAGCAAGAAAGAAAGAATTTCTTTGCTAACTCTCTTCTCTTCTCTTGTTCTTTAGCTGTTTTAGACAGCAAATATAATAGTAAGAAGGGAAAAACCCTAGTTTCTGCATAGTAGTAGTGAAGATCTACTGTTGGGTGTCTCTTTTGAAGCAATTGGAGGTTGTTTCTGATCAAAGCAGGTATAATTACTCTGCTCTAGTCTTTATGTAAGTTGGGAGATGTCGTTGTACATTTCAGTACACATACGTAGTTTACTGTTCATTTATACGGTATTGTTCATTATTACTATTTAACACTGTTCATATATACGGTACTGTTCATGAACATCGATTAAATCACATTTTTGAAACGTAGATCCCGAACACTGTCGATCCAAGCCTCGAAACAAGTTGAGATAATACTGCAAGGATTCAGAGAAATACTACTGAGGTGGAAGTGATTACTCTACTCTCTAGTATTATTTGAATTTTAATGCTGAATATGTAATGTTTGCATTGTTTGAATATCTAGAATTATGCATGGTTATTGATTTAATGATGTGGGAAAGATTTACCTTTATTTTAATTTATTTATGACTGAGAGAGGATGCTCTATAGTTGCGTCTTGTACGATCTTCTACATCAGAAATCGACAGTCATTATTTTTATTTGATGAAAATATTGATTTATGATGTCATGCAGATGTAATGTTTAATTATTGATGAAATATTTATTTTATTGTGCTCTGTTCATAAAAAAGAAGATTAATAAATATTTTAACCACGTACTGGCGCGGGGACGAATGTCTTCGTGTGTGTTCCATGCAGAATTAGAACTGGTTGTCATGATTGACACCTGAATGAACTGGGTTTCATAAACGATCTGAGAGAAGGGTTTGAGTTTCAGAATTGATCTCTCTCCCAAGATCTGGAACACAGAGGTTAACCCCTTTCGGTCTAATTGACAACTATTGATAACTAAATGTTTGAAACGCCTAATGGATGATAAGTGTTTGTATGTTCAGTGTTTGGTTTAAATAATGCTATGGATGTACTGTGTATGATCCACTGGGCTCTTGAGC
>JAJIYU010015986.1:0-12385 GCA_030144865.1 Tinospora cordifolia | reverse complement strand
CATATATGTATTTATATATAAATATATACGTATATGTGTTTTAAATTCAATTTTCGGTTATTACGTCACTAAAATTTCATGTATTACAAATATTATGTCACAAAAAATTCAAGTATTACACAAGTGTACCTGAAAAATGAAGTGGGAGTGAGCTCGAAAGCCCAGTGGATTGATCATACACATCACATGCATTATACAGACCCAATCCAAAACATTTCAAACACTTCCAAACATTAGGCGTTCAAACATTCATTTGTTTTACTTGTAATCTAAGACCGGAAGAGGGTTGAGATGCCTCTCGGTATTCCTTGTGATCCAATCAACTCTCAAAGGGTTCCAATAACTCTCTAAAATCAATCGACACTAACATCACAACCTAAGAGAGTGTACTTATCGCGAAGTCGTACCATCTCTCAAAGACTTCAAGCTGTCGCATATAGCCCCGGGTGGGAATACCTACGATCCGCCTTGTGGCTCGACAATCTCAAACAATGACATATAGGAGATGCCACCTCAATCCGCCTCGGGCTCGTCAATCGCACTAGTACGTAGATTCTTAATAAATCATCGTCTTATTTTAGTTTTCCAAATAGTCTCAAACACATTTGGCATCATACAATACACTAGAGAATATAACCCATACTATGCTTGCAGACAAGATGCATGGATAAGCGATAATATCTAGATGCATATGCTCCTAGTCGTGCATGTCATATTTGAGTAAATCTAAATGCAAGATCATGTCTTAAACTAATTTCGCACGGGTGAAATAATTTATCAGACATCACACATCATTCACATGAGCCAAACAAATTTAAATAATTTCCTAATAAAATTCTAATAGTCTAGCACTATTCAAACAGATGTTTTGAATCTTAAATCCATATAATACATATGAGCAAGGAAGTCACGCCCACCTGATTTCGAAGATCTTCAGGGCTCCCTTGCTTTCCGTCGAGATGCTCGATACTCTAAATTGTACAAATTTGAAATTTAACACTAAATAAGTTTGAATGATTTTTAAGATGATTATGAAATTTTAAATATAAATTTTCACTAAGTCTATTCAGATCAAAATAAGGTTTCCACTGTTGAAATAAAAATCATTCTTATTTATTTCTATTTTTTTAGTGTTTACTACAATTATGTTTAAAAATACTTTTATGCTTATATTGTAGAGAAATAATAATTCTTCTAATTCAAACCTTTAATTTATACTCAATTCCTTTCCCAATTTCTTTGTGCTTCAACCTGTATCCTGCAATATACTCAATTCCTTTCCCAGACATCATTTCCTCGTAAAAGAATATCAAAACTTTAAAAGCAAAGCTTAAAAAGACATTAAACAATGCAAACCCTTAACTATATGCAAATACTGCTAATTATGTAATTCTTCAATTAATTCTCTCTTATTTCTTATAAAATGCATTAACTGACCTATTCTAATGTTAGTTTGTTATGCAACTAACAAACACCCCCAAACTTAGACTTTTGTTCGTCCCCGAACAAAAATTCTAAATTTAAATAAACGATCCTATCACCACAAGGTGACTTTGATTTCAATCATCATTGTAGCCTCAATCGTTTCCATTCCTCTAGTTCATGACTCATTAACAATTCTTTAGGGTCAATCAGGTTATCTAGATTTTTAATTTATCTTCTATTCTCTCCCAACTTTACCCATTCATCTATAAGTAACTCAATCCTCCTAGACTTCGTAATTGATTTTGCGGGCACCATCCCACCTACAAAAATCATTTCCTAATACCTAAGTACACAAACTCTTCAAACTTTCAACTCTGTCTCTATACTACTAAGGTCAAACTGAAATTGGGATCAGTGGTCTTTCTTCTAAGTTGTAACGTGGTTTGGCTCAAGGTACGAGTATAATAGAAATTTAATTTTGACTCAAGTGTCCACTCATAGTAATAATAACAACCTATTTTGTCTGATTTTTCCAATATAGCTTGATCCTTCTATTCAATTCTTTATTTTCCTTATTCATGATCACAACCTTGTCTTTATAGCTCCCCCAAACTTATCTCATCATATACACTCTTCATTGAGCTAAAAATGTACACTTTCACAAGAGTGGAAAGTTCAGCTATCATTGACAATATTGCCACATTAAAGAAATACATATGCTTCTTTTCTCTTCTTTTTTTTAAAAATTGAAATGTATATATACATATATATATATAAGAAACATTCTCACAACTGAAGCAAAAATCAAAAACATATGTATCATGTTACCATCCCCTCCTTCTTTCACATCATCAAAATAGGCAGTATTAGAACCATGAGTGCACATAAATAGGTCCAACTGAGATATTTATAAAATGAAAGAGTGTTTATATATTTAACATTTAGGTTCAAAGCAAGAAAATAAGCTAGAAGGCTTAAAATTGGCTACAAAAGATTATAAATGTTGGGACCGGCCTTTAGGCTTGGACTCAAACAACGATGACCTATTTCATTTCCCTCCTTTGGTCATTCATAAGCAGTGTTCAAGACAGATTTGACCATTTAAAGAGTCTACGAGAAATTCTCTCTATTTGTGGTTTGGTTTTCACTCCTCACTTTCCTCAGTTTTCGGAATCTCAAACTACCTGAGACTGCAAGGTATTGTCAAGATCAAACTTTAGATTGTTAGACCGTACCCTAATTCTTTGTCTCATCATGCTAGAGGAACATTACAATTTCATAGGTTACTCAAAAAAATATTTATTATTATTATTATTATTATTTATTGAAACAAACTATCCTAAGTGCTTCCTACAATGCAAAACGCTTTCTATCATGCATACATCTAGCAAAATGTAAAGACAATGAAATAAAATGGACTAAGATTTATAGAAAAAAAAACTGACCCTTTTGCTTTGCTTTGTTGTGTGTTGAAGCATTACACATATACCCCCAAACTTGAATCGTGCCTTGTCTTCAAGAGCACATAGATATGTACACGTGGGAAGAGTAACACATCACACATACAGTCAAAGAAAAATAAAAAGAAAATTAGTCTGGAAATTATAGAAAAAAATAGATTTGCATTGGATAAGTGAACCAACAGTAAGGAGTAATGCATTAGCAGAAGAAAAAGAAAACATAAGAGCAACATAGGTACACAAGTCTGAGTTTCATGAGCAACAAAAGAGAAGCAACAGAAGTATAGAAAACAGCGGGGCTCAAAGATCTACGCCAAATACTTCTTCCTCCGTAATAAAGTTAGTGAAATCATCACCACCACCATCCTCATCATCATCATTATCAGCAGCATCCGCAGGGCCCACTGGCGGGGGCGGCTGCACTGGAGGTACACAGCAAGCCATCTCCATGTAAGGCAAAGTGCAAGGAGGAGGAGGAAAAGCAGCAGCCAGGTCTGGGTCCTTACGATACATCCACTGGGTCATATATGTCATCCAATGCATCATAGTGTGCTCAGTGGTAGAGAGAGACGTAGCAGCAGCTGAAGAGGACTGAGGGGCATCTGCATGGCGTGTAGGGGTCTAGGTAGAACTGGCAGGATCAGCAGCTGGTGGAGGAGACTCAGTAGATGCCCTACACCTCTTAGAAGGGGTGGATGTGAGCATCTTCACTGCTATATGATCCTTCATCTTCAACAATGGCTCGATCTTGTCCCATACAACCCCAACCCGTCTGCATAGTTCTGTAATCAAAGTTGGGTGTGGCAGACTTGCATTTATTCTATCAATGGCTGACCGAATAGAGCTGGAGATGATCGCCCTAATATTGAGTGGGAGTCCCTTCATGATGCAGTATACTAGCACAGTTCTCTCTACAGTAACTCGATTAATAGCTAAGGAGGGAAGTAAATCAGCACAAACTAATACAACCAAACCTTCGTCAGGGTCTTGAATGTGGTCTTCATCAAATTCATGGGCCTGTTGTTATAACAAATTCATGAATCCCCATCAACACACAACGTCTGCAATATCTCTTCCGGATCAAATCTTGGTAGAAGATTGTAATATTCATCCGGAGTGTCTTCCGGTAAGCCATACACTTCATTAATTGCCGCTGCATTGAAAGGTACCCATTTGCCCCGCACCCACACCGATGTCCTCTCTCTATCAAGTGCATTGGCATAAAATTCTTGTACTATAAAAACTAGCGTGGTAGCCGGCGCCTGTATAAGTTTCTCCCAATGTCTGACAGCTATCACTGTATCGATACCAATATCGCATTCCTCCATCATCAGCATAATCCCCCTCTCAGGTATTAAATGTCTGTTCGATCGAATGACATTAAACCATTATATTGTTGCATCTGTTTTGAAACGGTTTCTATCAGACGGTGGAGGAGGTGGTGCTTGCTGATTTCCTTTTGAGGCTAGCAATTTCATTCTAGGAGGCCTGCAATTACAGTAATTATAAGCAAGGAAAACATCAAGATTCATATAGTAGTGCACCAACCATTCAATGAAATTTACTCAACATAGATTAGTTTTCTTGGCCTAAGCATAAGAGCATCAAAGTAAATCTTTAGACAGTAAAAATTGAATCTTGCATTGCCTCACGATGGTGAATGATATGAAAGTAGATACAAAAAATGCACCTCATTATGTGAAATAACACATCTAAAGGCCTAAGGTGCTCATGAGCACAGAGTTGTGCAAGTCTTCACGCAAAAAGGGTTCATATATTGTGCATATTCAGAGTAAAAGGAAGGAATGATGCGAGTTATTGAGCAAAATCACCATTTAAACATAAGAAAACACACATAGCAACTCCTAAATCATCTAAACATTCAAAGAACGCAAGAAACTAATAAGAAACCAAAGAAGAACACTTACATTTTCACTTAAAAGTCAAGAAATGCTTGAAAGTTGGAAGGGAGATCAAAAGCCACACAAAAAAACTCAAAATTTTGAAGTAGTACTGATGCAAATAACCACAATCTGGTCTTAAAAGGATGCATGGACCGCGGTCTGTGTACTATAGACCGCGGTCCTTTAGTGTGTACTGTGTGTGTGGACCGCGGTCAGTGTAAATATCCAAGACTAGTTCTGATGACCGCGGTTATTTAGCAAGTGCGAATTTTGGTTGACAAAGGTCTAATTTTTAGGCCATGTGATAGAAGCCGATGGTATTTTTGTATATCCAACAAAGGTCGAGACTATTATTAGTTGGACAAGACTTATGACAGTAACGAAAATCCATAGCTTTCTGGGTTTGGCAGGTTATTATCACAGATTTGTGCAAAAGGATTGCTGCACCTATGGCGAAACTTACCCAGAAGGACATGTTGTTCGTATGGACAGATAAGTGTGAGGAGGTCTTTCTTGAGTTGAAGCATCATTTGACATCTGAGCCAGTACTTGTGTTACCTAAACTCGGCCATAAGTTGGTGATCTATATAGATGTATGTGGGACAGGCTTTGGGTGTGTGTTGATGCAGGGAGACCGGATGATATCTTATGCCTCACTATATTCAAAGGTAATGAGAGAAATTCCTCAATCTATGATTTAGAGCTGATATTAGTGGTGTTTGCGCTCAGGATTTGGTGACTTTATCTGTATAGTGAGCATTTTACACTTTATTTAGATCACAAGAGTCTCACGTACTTATTTTCTCACATACTTATTTTCTCACAGAGATTTGAATATGAGGCAGAAAAGATGGATGAAGTTTCTTAAGGATTACGACTTTACTATTGAGTACCATCTCGGGAAAGCCAATGTAGTGGCTGACGCGTTGAGTAGAGTATGGGTCGAGACTGCTTGTATGGCTGGACATATGTCTCAGGAATGAAGGAAGATTTATTATGTGATAGTTGAGTATCCACGAGACTTTGACCGAGACCAGAATCAGCGCATAGATGAGAACCCAGCTAGTATTGCTTGTTGAGATCATTGAGGTACAACTTCATGACATTGATTATGTGATGTACCTGGAGTGGGCAGACAACACTTCTCGTGTGGAGTGGTCGATTGACAGTGACGATGCACTGAGGTTTAGGGGACGATTGTGGGTACCAGATGACCTTCGCTTGAGACAGGGAGTACTAGTAAAGTTGCAATGCTCGAAGTATACCGTTCATCCAGGCACCAAGAAGATGTATCATGATGTTCGACGTACTTATTGGTGGCCGGGGATGAAACAAGATATTACGACCTTTGTGCAGAGATGTAACACGTGCTAGCAGGTTAAGGCTGAGCACCAGAGACCCAGCGGCTTACTATAGCCCTTGGCTATTCCTGAGTGGAAATGGGAGAAATTACTATGAATTTTGTGATGGGATTACCTTGGACTCAACAGAGACATGATATTATTTGGGTCATTGTTGACAGATAGACTAAGTCTGCTCTTTTCCTTTCGATTCATACCAGAGATTCGGTTGAGAGGTTGAGTCGATTATATATTCAAGAGATTGTGAGATTACAAAAGGTCCTAGTGTCCATTGTATCTGATAGAAATGTTCGATTTACGTCCCATTTTTTACAGAGCTTGCAGAGACAGTTGGGAACTAGGGTAAACTTGAGAACAATCTTCCATCCATAAACTGATGCTCAGTCAGAAAGAGCTGATATAAACTTTAGAGGATATGCTTTGTGCATGCATCCTTGATTTTGGTAGTAGCTGGGAGGATCATTTAGCATTGTGCGAGTTTTCATATAATAACAACTACCAAGCGAGTATCGACATGGCACCATTTGAGGCATTATATAGTCGAACTTGTTGATTGCTATCTTGTTGGGCTGAGGTTGGTGATATAGCAATTTTGGGCCCTACTTTTGTATAGGAGCGGACTGAGAAAATCCAACAGATCCGTCAGAACATGAAAGCAGCTTAGGATCAACAAAAGAGTTATGTAGATAATCAGAGAAAGATGATTGAGTTTGACGTTGGTGATCATGTACTACTTCAAATTTCTCCACGGAAGGGGCAGATTCATTTTGGTGTTTCAGGAAAACTCACTCCTAGAGACATTGGACCTTTCGAGATCCTCGAGAGCATAGGTCATGTGGCTTACTAATTGGCATTATCGCCTCATCTAGCAGGAATACATAATGTATTTCATGTGTCGATATTGAGGAAGTACTACCCCGATCCCTCGCACGTGATTGATTGGAAACATGTTGAGTTGCGAGATGATTTTTCATATTATGAGGCTCTAGTAGCTATCATTGATCAAGCTGTGAAGAAACTACGCAACAAGGAGATACCGATGGTACATGTACATTGACAATTTTCTAGTTCCGAACAGGACACCTAGTAGCGATAAGACTACATGGTGAGTCATTTTCATTCAATTATGAGAGTCATTTCTTGATCATTTGTTATTGTAGTAAATTTCAATAACGAAATTTGTTCTAAGGAGGAGAGACTGTAAGGACTCGTATTTTTAACAAATTGACTTGATGGGCTCAACACGTATTTTCATGTATTAATTAATGAATTATACATGTATTAAAGAAAAAAATAATAAAATGGAAAAATGTTAGATAAAGGTGCTTAGTTGGAAAATGAAATTATATATATAAATATATGTTGTATGATAATTGGGTTGGATGAATAAATTAAAATAATTAAAGAAATAAAATAAAGATTAATTATAAAATAATTTTGTATTAGATGATGTGGTTGATAAGGAAGAAATTAGTTAATGAAAATATAATAAAGAGATAATATTGATGATTTCGATGGATTAAAAAATTATTAATTAAATTAAATCATTATCTAATGACTTGGAGGGATAAGGAGATAATGAAGAGCATTATCTTGAGCATTTATGGGAGTGGGACCCACACCCCATATCATCACTATAAATATCCCCCCATACCTCAATTCATTTGCTCATCCCCCTTCCATCCGAGAGACCAAAAAGGGAAGAAAGGAAATCAAGATAAAAATGAGAGGAAAAGGAAAAAGAGAAAAGAAGAAAGAAAAGAAAATGGAAGAAAAGAGGAAAAGAGAAGCCGTGCATTTTTGGAAATCCAACATTTTGGATAAATCATTTTTACCTCTTTTCAATTCTTATAAAAATTGTGATTTATAGTATTCATAGTGTAATTTTTATTACAAGACATTAGTTTACAGCACGACCCAAAATTAGCGCATATTTTCCCTAGGAATGAAACTATATAATATATATATATATCATTATATTCAGATTTACGAGTAGAATACAGATATGTATATTATTTGTACCCTAGTGAACCCTAAGAAATTATATGATAATTGGAAGTCGACACATAAGAAGTATACTCATTAATACTAGAATTTTAATTGATGGGTACTGAAATGTCGAGAATGAAACTCTGAACTCAATGACACTAAAATTAGAATTTTTGGAGGTCAACTGATATATTAAATTCGCATTTATGCGATTTGAGGATTAATTAATAAATATATAAAAATGTATATAAGGTAAGAAATAATGTTTTATAAAATTGTATACCATCATAAAATGCTTATTCGGATAATATTTAACATAGAAAATAAAATTTATATATTGAACTGTCAAATTTATAAAAGTGGCTGGTTATTATGTATCAAAGGTAGGACACATATTGACAATACATATTTATAGTATTTTAAGTCAATATTAAAAGCTTAATTGACCTTGTTAATTACGTTAACCTTGTCGATTTAACAAGTCGGCGAAGGTTAGGTTTAAATAGAGTTGACTACAATTGACCAAGTCAATCATTTGATTGACCAAGGACTAAAGTTCTATTTGAGCCAAGTTTTATATAAATATTAAGAAACTAAGTTGATCACATAGGATCAAATATCAGTGTGATGCGACCGGTCACTAAAGGTGCATCGGGAACTAAGCATCCTTGTGAGTAGTGTTTTCTAATTTATTACTTAACTTGTTATTTTGTCGTAAATGAAATGTTCTTACATATTGAAATGCATTTGTAATCTTTAAATATGATTTAAATGAAAATGTGCACCGAATATCGAGGTTCAGGTGTTGGTTAGTGTGTTGGATGTGGTAGAGCATTGAGAACGAGTGGCTATCGTATTTGGGGGTTTGGTTAGGCCAGGTCTATCAATCGGGCTCCCCTAAAACATTGAAGACGAGTGGCTGTCGTACTTGGGAGTACAGTAAAGCCAGGTCTATCAATTGGCTCCCTGTGATATAATATGAGTATGCACCTAACCGTTGGGTTTCTTCTACTCAAGTGGATTTATGTGTTTTCGTCATTAAAAATATTTTCAAAATTGAAGGTGCACGATTGCATTGTGGATTTAGCATTCATGAACTATTGCACTCATTCGCATTTCTATTATTGTGCATTCATATATGACATTGCTTTTCTAAAATTCTTATTTTAAGTTATAGATTATGTTACATTACTCACTGAGCCGCTGTAGACAAAATTGGCTCACTACTCTAACTTTTCAGGTTCTTCTTCTATGGATAAGGAGAAGAAGATGGTCATCACATAAAGCACACCACATTTACTTTAGTAGGTTTTCTCATGCGGTTTACTGTTTTAAGAGTTAGTATAATGTAAAGGAAGTGAGAAAAATATTGTAGATATTTTGACTTAAACATTATGCTACTGCTACATAATTAATTTTTGTCTAAAAAAATTTTTACTATAATTATTTGTTCTAGTTGCTTCCGTATTTATTATGATTACTCGAATAGTGTTATGTATGGTGTTGTGAAGAGGCTTAATAATGTCTTGGGCAAGCTCAGTTTGAGAATGAGTTTGTTAGAATACTATGTCGGTCGGTTTGTCCTTCTCCCTAGGGAAGGGATCCTAACAGATCATAAAAATATTTTGTTGTAGTTAAACATTAACTTAGCTACAAAATCATTTGTAGCTAAACTTTTTTTTTTCTTTTCAAGAATTGAAACAATCATAGCTAAAATATTCAACTATATATATATATGAGAAATCTTGATTTAAGAATAATTTGTACATAGCACTTGAGATACCATCCAAACACTTTATTATTACATTGATTGCGTATGTGTACAGATAAATGCACAATTTTGTTTAATTTTCATCCAAAATATCAATAAAATGGTTTTAAGTAAATTACCTATGCATATATAAACATTACAAATGGTCAAACTTTTGCCAATCAAATAACTGTCACAACATAAGAATTATGACTTTTATTAACTATTGAAATTATGTTTTAAATAAAAAAATAGGATAGGTGAAAAGGTATGTAAAAAGGATGTTTCTTTATACATACACTTTTTCAGTTAAATGATATACATTTTAAATAGTGTTTATTATCATAAAAAGACATGTCTTTAAGAAGTAACTTTTTCAGTAGTGCTTTGCATTACATCTTTTTAGCAACTATAAATACTCCCTTCTATGATTTTAATGATAATTTTTGTATACATATTCATTGAAGGTCATTTAGAATCACAACTTGTATCGATCACCTTGTCTGTGTGTCCAAGAGAAATTAATATATATACATATATATTGGTTCATTAATCTTGTAATCTAAAGTGCTATAATTGCTAAATGTAATCATTGTATCTTAGAAGATAAATGTTAGTGTAAACCTGTGAGTAATTGTACAGGATGAAGTTGTCGTAAGAACATAGAGTCAAACTTTAAGCTCGTTTAATTTTTAAATAACCGCATATGCTAAACACATTATACAACTTACAATTTGAAGACAATGCCGCAGAATCATCATGTAATTTGAATCAGTATTTCTGTACACGATTTGGTATTGTTTGTTGTGTTTAGAAGCACCATTTTCAAATTTCTCATTTGAGTTACGTGTGCAATATGAGCCATCTCATGATGAAGTTTAAATTTTTATATTTTATGCATAACAAGGGTCATACATGACTTCAGGCGTAGAAAGGGGTCGTTTGTGATAGAATTCTAGTGGTACTAGAATTATATTGTAATCTAGATTATCTGATCTAGATGATTTGGGATAAGGTTCAATTAGATAATGATTTAGGATAAGATCCAATTAGATATTGGATAAAGTCCAATTAGGTTACCTGATAATCTAGAAGTCTACAGAGTTTAGGAAATGTGTTCTATAAATAGACCTCATGGGTTTATTATGTAATCAATTCAGTTGAAAGCAATAAAGTTTGAGTAGAGGTTTTCTTCCAACAGTGGTATCAGAGCAAAAGATCCACCTTTAACAGTTTAACATACTGTTCACAATTTCCGTGAGAAATTGTTGTGTTTGCATTGGCTGCAAACCAAAAAAACAGAGTGTGCTACGATAAAGTTACTACGTTGCCCGGTTCTGGTCCGTCTTGATTTTCTGGTCTGTTGCTGCCAACCAGTAACGCAAAGAAAAGAGGAAGAAGAGGCTGCTCCGCTCGTGCTGGTCCAATTGTTGCTGCACTGCTGATCGTCTGATTGCCTCATTCGTGTGCTGCAAATCAAAACCAGAAAATAGAGAATTTCTGGTCCGATTTCCTCTGATGCCATTGCTGTGCGTCATCATTGGAAGTCCCTGCTGCACTGCTCAAGTTTCTGCTAGTGCTTGTTCACTGCTCTGCTTCTGCGTTGCTCGCCGTCGTGAAACCAGCCAACCGGAAAAACCAATCATCATCGTTACTCTCTGCTGCAAACCGCTCGGACTGTTGCTATTGTTGTCGTCTGCCCGTGACCAACTGCTCCCCGCCGTCCAGTCTCACAGCCACCACCGCTCTGTTAAGCCCGCCGGACCGTGCTGCTGCTGATCGCCTGTTTTACATCGTCTCTACTGTTGCTACTGTTCTGCACCAGTCTTAGCCGTCAACGCTGCCTTGCTTCTGTGTTGCTCAACCGAAACTCAGAAAAAGAAAGAAGAAGAAGACCGCCCAAAAAAAAAAAGGGCTGCGTTGTTGTGTTGCTCGACCGAAACGCAGAGAAGGAGAAGAGGAGAGCCGAGAAGGAGACCGAAAAAAAAAGGTGATTGTTATTTCAAAAAAAAAAAGAGTACTTATTATTTCAAAAAAAAAAGGTGTTGTCAGTGAAAAAAAAAAGAGGGTGAGTTAGTAAAAAAAAAAAAAATTTAAGATAGTGTGAAAAAAAAAAAATTATGGCTTTCAATAATTCTTCCCATCAACCATCGCTTCCTACTTTTGATGGTAAAAAGTATGATCGATGGAATAAGCAGATGAAAACTCTTTTTGAATATCAGGAGTTATTGGATATTGTAGAAAATGGCTTTGTTGATCCAGGTGAGAACGTACCAGCTAATCAGCGTGATACGGTACGTGAAAATAGGAAAAAGGATAAAAAGGCGTTGTATTTTATCCTTCAAACCCTCGATGATATTGCTTTTGAAAAGGTACAAAGAGCTACTACAGCAAAAGAAGCGTGGGATACTTTGGAGAAGTCCTACAGAGGTGCAGACAAAGCCAGAAAAGTACGTCTTCAGAGTCTGAGACGTCAGTTCGAGCTGCTTCAGATGG
>JAJIYU010015985.1:0-12395 GCA_030144865.1 Tinospora cordifolia | reverse complement strand
TTAAGCAATTCCTTAAATTTTATAATTAATTCTACTAAACCTTAATTTTTATTTAATTATCAAATTAAGGTCTTATTTGCCTATTTTATATTATATTTCCAATATATTTTATTTTTCATGTGCCAACCCACAACTTGCACCCGAAAATTTCTTAAAATCTTTGAAATTATTTTCACTTGATTTATTTCATTTAATTTCATCAAACTTATTTATCTTTAATTATTTGACAAAATTTTGGGGTATTACAGTGTAAGTAACACCAGGTGTTGGGGTGACTAGAACAGGAACTGTAGTCAATATTATCTTCAGTTCTTGGAATGACCGTTCACATTTCTTATCCCACTGGAACTTAACTCCTTTTCTGTTCAACTTAGTCATAGGTTTTGCCAACTTGGAAAAGTCCTTAATGAACCTTCTGTAGTAACCTGTCAAGCCCAAGAAACTTCTGATTTTTGTTACTATCTTGGCTTGCTTCCAGTTCATGACGACTTTTACCTTTTCCGGGTCTACGGCAATACCTTTTTCTGTTACAATGTGGCCTAGGAACTTGACCGTCCTAATCCAAAACTCTCACTTACTGAATTTAGCATATAGCTGGTTTCTTCTAAGGGTTTCTAATATGATGTTCAAGTGTTCTAGGTGTTCAGCTTCTAACTTAGAGTAGATTAGAATATCATCCACGAATACCACTACAAATTGCTTAAGGTACTATCTGAACACTCGGTTCATCAAATCCATGAAGGCTGTCGGGGCATTGGTCAACCCAAAGGGCATCACGGTGAACTCAAAGTGTCCATATCTTGTTCTAAAGCCCGTCTTGTGAATGTCAGACTCTCAAATCCTCAGCCGATGATATCCTGACCTTAGATCAATTTTAGAGAAATGAGTGGTTCATCGTAATTGATCAAATAGGTCATCAATCCTTGGTAAAGGATATTTATTCTTTACTGTAGCTTGATTCAACTTCCGGTAGTCGACACACAGTCACAAGGAACCATCCTTCTTTTTCACCAATAGTACCAAGGTTCCCTAGGGTGATTCACTCGGCCTGATGAAACCTTTCTCCCTGAGCTTGTCCAGTTGAGTTTTCAGCTCAATTAGTTCTACTAGCCTCATTCTTTAAGAGGTATGGCTATAGGGTTGGTTCCAGGGTGAAGTTCAATCTTGAACTCTAACTCTCTTGCTGGTGGTAGTCTAGGTAAGTCATTTGGGAACACATCCTCATACTCATTAACTACAGCTAGGTCATGAATATTCTTCAAGTCAGTAGGTTCTTCTTCAAAGAGTTCCTCGAACTCTGCTTCAAACAATTCAACAAGGCTAAGGTTGGACTCATTGGTAGTCTCCGCATATCCCCATTGAGTTTAAAGATCTCACCAGAAGGTAATGTTATGGTTACCCATCTCTTAAGACAATCTATCTGGGCCTGGTACTGGTCTAACCAATCCATCCCCAAGATTACATCATAGCCATAGAAAGGTAGGGTATATAGGTCGACTGTTAAAAGTTTATCCCCAAACCTAAGGTCACAACTACACATCTTTTTTGAAGTCACAATGGTCCCTATTGGTGTGGACACATTCAAAGTCACAGGCATTGTTTTTGTCACAAGTTGTAACCTATCAACTAGTTTTTCAGAGATAAAAGATTTTGAGGCACCCGAGTCAAACAACAGTCTCATAGCAACATTAAACAATAGGAACGTACCTTCTACTACAGGGGCCTGGTCTTCCTAGGTCTTAACCGTGAACATTCTAGCCTGGTTCTGACCACGGCGTTGGTTTTGCCCTTGATTGGCATTCTGATTCTATCTAGCTTCAGGTCGCCCATTCTGACTTTCCCCCTGAGTATTCTGTTGTTGCTGCTAGAAAGCCTGAGCTAGTGCAGCTAGGCAATTTTTCGCCAAATGCCCCTTTTGCTTGCATACGAAACACAATCCCAGCCTCTTAGTTTCTTCCCTTGATTCATCTTTGTTCTGCCCCTATTTTTTTGGAGCCTTACCACTTTTACTTTTCTTCTAGGTCCTTTGTTGGTCGTTTTTGTTTCCATTCTGCTTATTCTTTCCTCTTAACCTTTGTTCCAGGTTGAGCTCTTGTTCCAAGGGCCCGTTCAACAACTTCCTTGTAGGTTCGGAGGCCCAATGTCATGATGACCTTTCGGATCTCGATCTTGAGACCCTATGCAAATCTATTGGCTTTCATTCTTTCTTCCTTAATCAGGTTTTGAGAAAATTTGGCCAGCTCTGTAAATTTCCTCTCGTATTCAGTTACTATGAGATCCCTCTGGTTGAGTCTCACAAAGTCTTCTTGCAGTTTTTTGAGAGTTGCCTCCAGAAAGAATTTGTCATAAAATTTTTCATTGAACTCTCCCCAGGTCATGGTCGCAACATCAATGTTGGGATCCATCTGCATCATTCTTCACCATCCACGGGCTGGTCCTTTGAAATGGTGTATGGCTAGTGCTACTCATCTTTTCAACATCAATGTTTGTTTTAGCTAACATTCGTACTACCATGACTCTAGATTCAATTTCTAGGTTCTTGATTTGTTCAGTGACCTAAATTCTTTCTTCTAGGTTCTTTTCATGCGTGTTAGGTACAGGATTTGGTTTTAAAGCAAATAATTATTACATCATGCATATCATATAATCATACAATCAAGCTAGCACAGCAAGGTTCCAAGCTTCCACCTAAGCTTTCAGGTTCAAGTGTCCCATACCACTCTATCCCTTCCACTTAGCCTTTCACTCAAAATAGAGCCGCACCCAAACAATTTCGCAAATTGCTCGATAACTAAGGTTCCCAAACCCACTATACTCAACTGTCCCATACCAGCGAGCATAAAGAAACACATTCTATTAAAGTTACCGATCATTCACCACACATGGTCCATCATTCTCCGAGTCCAAGCTTCCTCCATAACCCCGAATTCCTATGCATCCCATACTACATAGAAACTGAAAATTATAGATGCTTCCCAGTCTCATGTCCTGATCAAACAATTTTTTGTTTTCATGCAAGTTTAAGTCTCTAGCCTATGTCCTAGAGTTTTATGCTTTTGGTCCATTGTGCCACCCATGGCTACACCCATTTCTACCTAAGGTCTTTTCTTTGGACCTAGGGTTCGGTTCTAGTTGACTTACAACCTCTGTCTAGTCAAGATACCACCTTTGGCATCTTTTTTGACTTCTAATCAATTCCTTACCCTAATTTCCAACATTCTTATTTTCTTTAATAGAAAGTAAGGGTGTTATTCAACTCAGATCACTCATGTGAACTGGTAGGACAACCTCCAGATCGAGCGGCGAGACCAAAGTCTACTTAGCAACCGCGCTTTCTAGAGCGGGATAACCCGCCTCCCTTTCAATGTTTAACCTTATTTGGGATAAGGCTTACCCACTATCAGCTCAACATGTAATCTTTGTATCCAAACAAAACATGTTCAAAACATAGATTTCCTTTTTTTGAAAACACTTTCTAAAACGTCCTTCAATTTCAAAAATAGAAGGTAGGGCATTCTAAATTCAATTCAATTCAAGGTGAAACCCTAAGTTTGAGTTTCTCATTCTAGTCCAGTGTTTCTACTAACTGGGCTCTAATACCATGCTTGGTATCAGAGGAAACTTTTTGTTCTTGGCCTAGCAACTAATGCCTAAGCTCTGATGCCACCTTTGTAACACCCTAACCCTCGTATTTTTAAGCATCTGACATAACCACCATTCTCTTGACAGTGGTCTGAACCAACTGGCGGGTCGGGCCGGTGTTACTTTACAAGTGATACACATTTGTTCTTCTCTTTTTCAATATCTCGTGCCTTTTTATGAAAATTCAAGAATACAAAATTTTCACTTTAATAAAATCAAGGCAAATTAAAAGAGATAAAGAATTTCAAACAACTTTATTCATAATAGAAAGAAAAATTGAAAGTACTAAACTTCTCAAAAAAAACTAATTATTACAACGGAAAACTTAAAAAAATATATTTTTCAGTAGAAATCATAAAAACTTTGGGCAACATGCCCTTAAAAATTCTAAAAATAATAAGTAGAAACTTTCTAAGGACTATCCATGTTCAACTGCTTCATAGATTTCACGTTCTTGAAAAATAAGAAAGGGAGGAGTGAGCACGTAGCCCAGTGGATCCTTTTCGAACAACCATCTTTCATATTCAAACTCATAACACAATTATAATTCAAACACTTACAATCATTAAGCATTTCAAACAATAATTTGTACAAGTTGAGTCTCAAACCAAAAGGGTCTTTAATCCCTTGATGCTCTTAACTAAGTAAACAGGGCCCACTTGGCATCAACCTGTTAGTGGCATGTGTCAGCATCAACCCATTACACGTGGTGACCCACAAGGTACTATGGTACATGACCCTCAAGTACTTAGGTCTACAAACCATATGACCTAACTCATATGAAAAGAACATTCATAGTGTAACCTTGACCACTATGATGGTACGTAGTTATTATCACCATTCTTTCAGCTTAATTCTCATATCATGATCTCATAAAATAAATTTTAGAATATGAATCCAAACTAAAATTCAGAATATACTCAATCAATTTATTAAGCACTCATAAAACATACATCATACTTTAATTTAAAAGCCTGAGCATGATATTAACATGGCATGGATGATATGATTGTTCAACCATGAATCAAAACTGAAATAAACTTTTAAAATTCTGAAACTGAAATTGAAAATCTTTGATTCAGTGAAAAACACACAAAAAGTGAGAATGCCATGAATTTAAATAAGAACAAAAGGGTGTTCTAGAAATCACTTCCACCTTGTGACACTTTCTTCAGAAATTTCGGCAGCAATTCCCCCACGTACTAGTGTCAATGAAGATCACCCAACTTAATTCTCCAATTCGAGAGAATAACTTTTCACACACAAGTAAGAGGAAGGAAAGATAGGAAGACATGCCAAGAAGAAGGTTTAGAAAAAATAAGAGGCAATTTCAATTCTTATTTTTAGAATGAGGGAATTGAGAACCTAAGTGGGTTTATATAGGTTTTCAAAGGGAGAAAAATATAAACTTTTGAGTTTTTCTTGGAGTAAAACACCTAAATTCTGTTTAATTTCGTACTTTCTAATTCTAAGAAAAATGAGTATTTTTCATTTTTTTTTGAAATTTAGAAATTAATTTTCAAATTTTAAAAACTTTTTTTTTAATTTTTCATAATTTTTTGTTTTAATTTTGGGGCATTCGATCTGGGCCGTTGGATTGGCCTCGAGTTTTGCACTCAGATCTCTGATAGATCAATGAAATCGGAGCTTCAAATCTCAGTGCTCGGATCGTCCTCGAGTTTCACATGCGAATCTCGTCCGTTATTAACGAAAATGCTTCAGATCGTCGGATCGTCCTCAAGTGTAGCACATCCATTCACGATCAACGAAAATGCCTTAGATCGTCAAATCGTCCTCGAGTGCAGCACCGGATCTTCGTTCGCGATCAAAGAAATGTGTTTGGACCGTCATATCGACCTCAAGTGCTGTGTGCGGATCTCAGTTCACGATCAACGAAACAGATCCTGGCCGCACGATCAACCTCGAGCACAATGTTCGATTTCGCGATTTCATTTTTGCGCCTGCATTGTGCGCCATTGGATTTGATGGATCGATCGTGGCTGTTTGATCTTGATGATTCGGTGCATCCGGGCATTGGTGCAAACTTGATCGTGGTCATCAGATTGTGAGATCTGATTTAGATCTATGGTTTGCAACCGTTGGATGTGTTTTAAGTTTTTTTTTTCAGCCAAATTTCTTGTTTTATTTTCGGATTTTTGCCAAAATCTTGATCCCAATTGACTTTCTAATCTTGTTTTCATCAAAAATTGCACATATCCTTGTATTTTTGGCCATGATATCCCATAATATACATTATATTCATATATTTTCTTTCAATCAATCCATTAAATTGATGTTTTTCCTTATTTGGCTAAATTGGGATTTACCAAAATTTTCATCCATTAATTCTGTATAATTCTCTAAATAAAAATTCAAATTTCATATGAATTTTTCGAGATGTTACAGAGGCAGTATGTTACAAAGATGCTATCAGAGCCTAGGCAATAGTTGCTAGGCTAGAATGAGATTTTCACTCTGACACTTAAGGTGGTCTCAGAGCCCAATTATTAGATATGTTGGGTAAGAAATTAGAAAGATTTGACCAAATCAGGTAAGACATTTACTATGAGTTAAATTTAAAATGCCTTACCTTCTATTTTGAAATTGAAAACTGTTCTAGAAAGTTGTTTAAAAAAAAAAAAAAGATATGTTTTCAAAAGTTTTGTTTGGAAACAAAGATTACAAGTTGAGATGATAGTGGGTAAGCCTTGTCCCAAGTAAAGCTAAACATTGAAAAGGAGATGGGTTATCCTGTTCGAGAAAGTGTATTTATTTAAGCAGAATTTGGTCTCGCTACCCGATCTAGAGGCTGTCCTACCAGCTCATACGAGTAATCGGAGTTGAAGAACACACTTATTCTTCTTTACAAAAAATTAGAAGGTGATAATTATGGGCAAAAGAAAATACTAAGGTACAAAGGTAGTACTAGGAATGGTACCAGGACTAGATGAGGGTTGAACCTTTCAACCAAAAATTGAGACCATAGGTCTAGAAAAGAGATCATAAGTAGAGACTTGGATGTAGCCAAGGGTGGCACAGTAGATCATAAATGAAAATTTTTAGTACATAGGCTAGAAATTAAATATGTGTGAAAACAGAATGTTTGATTAATTAGGGCACGAGATTGGGAGTATCCTATATATCTGGTTTTTATGTGGTATGGGACATATAGGAATTCAGGGGTATGGAGGAATCCTAGACTCGAAGAATGATACACCATGTTTGGTGAATGGTCAGTAACTTTGGAAGAACTTGTTTTCCTATGCTTGGCTGGTATAAGACAGTCAAATATAGTGGGGCTTGGAAAACCTTAATTGTCGAGAAATTTACAAAATTGTTTAGGTGTAGTGAGATCTCTAAGTGGAAGTCTATGTCGATGTGCAAGGGTGGTATGGGACATTCGAATTCGGAGGCACAAATGAAAACTTGGAATTTCGCTATGCTAGCGTGAACTTGTATGATTATATGATTGCCTGATTGATTAAATGCATGTTATGTTTGTTTAAATTCATGAAAATACACATGTTTTTTATTATGAGACCAAATCGTGTACCCAAAAACATTAGAGGGCCTTAAAACCCTCAACTAGAACTTAGAAGAATAAACTACTAGGCCATTGAATGAATCGAGAACCTAGAGATATAAATCTAGAGTTATGATATTACAAACGAAGAGAAAAGCTTGGGAGACAAACTCGATGAACAAATATGGACGGAACAACTATTTTCTCAAGCCTAGAAAAATATTTTGTATCCCAAGGATAACAGAAGATGGATTGTGCACTCAAAGTAAAATTCTCTTAACTCTTTCATTGTGATAAATTAACAAATACTAAAATAACTTTTGACTTATAGGTAATGGTTCGATCCAAGAGATACATGACCAAAGCTACTACATCTAATGAGATTGAACCATAAGGACAGGAAGCACAGACTAGCATGGCTGAGACTCAGATGGAAATATGATGATAGAAGTCAACAGGAGGGTCATAGAGCAAATAATGAGCACGTTACCTCAGATGATACCATAGGCAGTGCCACAGCCACAAGTATAGGAATAAATTTTGGTGCATCAGCTAGTACTAATGCTCGAGGTCCCAGTTTGTCCGAGGGCATGTGAGGATATAAAAGATGAGCAAAGGGATATGTTGATGGAGTTGTAGAAATTCTGCCCCTCTCAATTTGATGGAACTTCTAACTACATGACGACAGACCACCGGTACAAGGAGATGGATGAACACCTAGATGTGTTAGGGGCAAAGATTCCCGTAGGGTAGCATTGGCTACCCATCAGTTCAAGGGACCAACTAGAAGTTGGTGATAGATGCTAAAGGTAGATCCAAACACTAACATCATAGAGATGAACTGGAAGGAATTCAAAGAAGTGTTCTATGAGAAGTTCTTTCCAAATGCAACCTCAAAAAAGATGCGGTCAGATTTTGTTAGGCTAAACTAAAGAAACATGACAATGATCAAATATGAGATGAATCACTGAATTGGCCAAATTTTGACCTGAGCTGATTAGAGAGGAGAAAATGAAGGCCAATCGACTTGCACAGGATCTCAAGATCGAGATCCAAAACGTGACAATGTCACTGGGCCTAAAGACGTATAGAGACGTCTTAGAAAAGGCATTAACATTAGAGCGGGAACTCAATCTTGAAAAGAGATTGAAGAATAGAAACATGAGGCCAAGAAATGACAAAGACCACCAAGGAGCTCAGAAAAAGCAAAACAAGAATAGTGGAAAGCCTCAGACTCACCAACAAATGCAACCTAAGGAGGAACCAAAATAACAGGCAACACAACTAAGGTTGTGCTACCTGTGTAGTTAAAGAGGTTACATAGCTAGGAATTATGTAATACCCTGAAAACTCTATACTTGATGAAATGAAATTCAAGATCAATTCAGTGAAATTAGGTACAAAATGAAATCAGGCTCATTTCGGGGCTAAATTTGGTAGGCTCCCAAAAGTCTCATTTGGTGACCCTTAGGAGCCAAAAAAAACCTAAAACAAAGTAAGGTGACATGAACCAACTAGTCGAACAACATATCAAAAATTACAGCAATTGGTCAAGATTAGGGTTTTCATTTGCCAAACGCCCTTTAGGGGGTCCAAATAAGAAGGAATTGGCATTTAGGGTATTTCGGGAAATCGAAATAACCCGAAACGAAATGGGATGACCTGAATTAACAAAATAAATAACATATCTAAAAATTAGGACAATTGGCTAAGATTTGAATTTTCATTTCATACTGCCTTCAGTGGGTTTTAAATAAAAGAAAGTAAATGAAAACAAATTTGGCCAAACCATATATTGAATTTTTTTTTTTATTTTTTTCATGTGATTCCAAAACTATAGTATAAATACCATAATTCTTTGTGAATAATGAGATATTAATTTTAATTGAATTTTTATGAATCCATGGAGTCATGGCCACCTGAAGCATGTGCAACTTACATGGGTGGAACACCATGATCATGTACACCCTCACCCTACCCAACCTCAATGGGACATTTCCCTTATTTTAAATCATGTAGAATGATCTCATGTGCCATGCAAATGATCAAGTGTACCATACCTATGAGGAACCATGAAGAATTAATCTCATATGCACCAACAAATGATCATGTGCACCCATGATCCACCCCAAATCGGTCCATGTGTGTGTGTGTGTGAGTGTGCACATGTGAGAAATCCAAATTAGAGGTATCCAAATAATAAACCATGCTCACACACCAAACCCTAGCCATCACACATGAAGGGAAAACCAAAAACCACAAAAAAAAAGAATGTTTCTAAAACCCAAAATGCTCCAATTTTGGTTTCGAGTGAAGAGCTTACCGTCATATCCTTAACAAAACCCCAGCCATCCTCTATGTGTGTACTATGAGAAATAACCCTAGCCATCACATGTGAGGAAACCCTAATTAAAGATGCCAAAATCTTGGTCCCCTTGTGCTCTTGAAAATCTAAATAAACCCCCCTTGTGTACACTTATTCTTCATCCCAAAGCCTTGACACTTCCCTCTTAGCTGTTCTAGCCCTCTTCTTGGCAACCTCTTCTCACCCTCTAGTATTCTTGAGTGATTTTTAGAGAGAAGTTAAGGTTTAGATTTTTTTTTATATTTTTGAAGTTGGTTTTTCTTGAAGTGCATAGAAGAAGGGAACCTCTGCCGAATTTTCTACAAACAAGCAACTAAGGTGGAGGGGATTTCTAGAACTCCTTCTTTACTACTTCAAGTTTTTAGTATATTCAAATTTTTTTCAGTTTTCAGCATGTTTATATTTCAGTTTGAACCATGTTTGATCAATTTTTATTTTCAATTTAGCATGTTTTCATGTTTTAATTCATATATGATAGCATAACATGCTTAGAAACCATGCTTAGGCTTATTTTTGGGTTTTAAAGCATGCCATATGTTTTCCTTGTTTTCTTGATTATTTAAATTCTAATATCAACTCTTATGATTTAGTATCATGGTTATTTGAAATTAAATATGAGAAAGTGAAGATGAGAACCACTTACCATCATAATAGTCTAAGTGATGCTATGGGTGTTCTTTGCATATACTTAGTATATATGAGTAACATTACTAAGTGTGGATGTGTTTTAAAATACTTGAAATGTGGATATGTGATCCTTATTTTCAATGGAATGTGACAAGATGAATTGTCATTCCATCCTAGAATAAGAGCATTTTAATGAAGAATATCAAGGGTTTAAAACCCTTTTTGGTCAAATATACAACCCTAATAAGATATTGTTTGAAACACTTAATGCTTGTAAATGATTGAAATTAGATGTATTTTTTATTTGAATTAGTGAATTAGTAATTTGATGAATGATTCACCGGGTTATTGCTCACACCTCTCTTTAATATTTTCAGGGATTTAAATAAGAAGATCATGGATGATGAGAATCTTTTTCTAATGTAAAGGCATATGTTGCCTAATTTTGATTTATTAAGCCTTCCACTAAATTTTATTTTTGAATTATGAACTCCCTTTTTATTATTTAAATTTCAAGCATGTATCCCTTTATTTTATTCAATAAATAAGGATTGAAGTATTTCTTTTATCTCTATTCTAATAGTCTTATTAAATTTGAAGTTAAATAGTTGGGTTGTGTGCGCATTGAAAAATGATAAGACTTGAGATAATAGAAAGTGATGCAAGTTGAGTACTCGTAAATGTAACATAGGACTCAACTTGCCTTGTAGTTGAGCTTAAACTTGTTTCTTGGTGGTTGGGGTGTTACAAATTATCCTACAGCACCAGCCCAAGTTCCTCAATAGCCACAGAATAATCAGGGAAGAGGATAGAACTGTCGTCCTCAAGGCAGACAGCAACAACATAATGCTAACCAAGGACAAAAACAGGGTCATGGTCAAAACCAAACTAGAATATTTGTTGTTATCGATGTCCAAAAAGATCAAGTCCCTACTTTGGAAGTTACATTTCTGTTGTTTAATGTTGAGGTTAAATTGTTGTTTGATTCAGGTGCTACAAAATTTTTTGTTATTGAGAAACTAGCAAATTGGTTGCAACTAATAACAAAAACTTTGGCAATGATTTTGAATGTGTCCACACCCATAGGGATCACTGTTAACTCAAAAAGAATGTGTAGTTGTGACCTAAGGTTTGGGGATAAACTAATCTCAATAAACCTCTATATACTACCATTTTATATATATGATGTGATCTTGGGGATAGACTGGTTAAACCAGTATTAGTCACAGATAGATTGTCCTAAGAGGCAAATAACTATAACATTACCTTCAAGGGAAACATATAAAATCAACTGTGATATGCAAAGATTACCTAGAAGCCTGATGATGGCCATGTTGAATTTCTTGAGGCAGAAAGATGAGTTTGAGAAACTCTCTAAGGAGGATCCTGTAGAGGAAAGAGGAATCCAGGACTTAGAAGTGGTTAGGGAATATGAAGAAGTGTTCCCAAATGACTTATCCAGACTACTACCTACTAGATAAATAGGGTTTAAGATTGAACTTCACCCTGGAATCAACCCCATAGCTATACCTCCCTATAAGATGGCACCAGTAGAGCTGATCAAGTTAAAAACTCAGCTAGACGAGCTCCAAGAAAAAGAATTCATTAGGCCAAGTAAATCACCATGGGGAGCTCTGGTGTTGTTCGTGAAGAAGAAAGATGGGTCTATGAGACTATGTGTTGATTATCGAAAATTGAATCAGGCAACAGTAAAGAACAAGTACCCCCTACCAAGGATTGATGATCTATTTGATCAATTGGGATGAGAAGTATGAACAATCATTCCAAGAACTAACAAGGAAATTGATTACAACCCCCCATCTTAGTCATTCCTACCCTTGGTGTTGCACATGTTCTGTGCACGGATGCTTCACAGAATAGATTGGGTGCAGTCTTGTAATACCCAACAATTTTGTACGAAATCCGATTAAATAAAATAATCTAACTTTGAGGAATTATTAATATTTTGTTACATAACTTATGTATATTCTATAGTATAAAATAAATTATGAAAAATGAAATGTATTTTGGTGCAACATTAAAACATCCAATAATGAATATATATATATATATATGTGTGTGTGTGTGTGTGTGGGTGTGTGTGTGTGTGTGTGTGGGTTTATTTATTGTAACACCCCAACCCCCCACGTTCTTTAATTTGAGAGTTTGGACATAACCACCATTATTTTTTTTGGTGGACTTAACCAATTGGCGGGTCGGGCCAGTGTTACTTTACAA
>JAJIYU010015984.1:0-12394 GCA_030144865.1 Tinospora cordifolia | reverse complement strand
ATCTTTACCAACGTTAGTGTTAAAGAAAATTCAACCACCATTAGTATTCCCTGAGGACGATACCCGGACTTTCCGGATATTACTACAAGCGATCTCGTATACTTGCGAGTTTGCTAACAATGCTCCATAGTCCTTTTCAGCTGCTGCTGTGCTTCTCTCTGCCACTGAGCACACCATGATGCACTAGATGGCGTATCTCACCCAATGGATGCACCACAAGGACCCGAGCATGGCTAAGGCTTATCCCCCTCCTCCTTACTGTTTGCCCTACATGGAGTGGCTTGTTGTGTACCTCCAGTGCCACTAACTCCACCAGTGGGCAATGCAGACGATGCTGATGATGCTGGTGATGATGATGACGATGGTGGTGATTCACTGATTTTATTACCAAGGAAGAAGTCTTTAGACGAACCTCTGAGCCTCGATGTTTTCTTTAATTCTGTTGTTGTCTTTTGCTGCTCTTGAAACTCAAATTTTTTGTACTTTTGTAGCTCTCGTGTTTTTATGATGATGCATTACGTTCTTGTGTTTTTATGATGATGCATTACTCCTTATCAATGGTTTTACTTGTACAATGCATATATATATATATATATATATATATATATAGATTTTATGACTTCCAGACTAATTTTATTCTCTCTTTGAATGCATGTATGTTGTGTTCTTTTTCCCACGTATGCCAATCTATGTGCTCTTGAAGACAAGGCATCATTCAAGTTTAGGGGTATGTGTTTAATGCCTAACACACAGCAAACAGGGTCAGTTTTCTTTTATTTTATTAGTTTTTCTCAATTTTCCTTTGTAAAATTTTTGGTAGATGCATTCTAGGAAGCATTTAGAGTAGATTGTTTAGATTAATATATATATATATATATATATATTAATAATAAATGAATAAATTGTAACGTTCCTCTAATATAATGAGACAAAGAACTAGGGCACTGTCAAACAGTCTGTGTGCTTGGTTTGTCTGAAATTTGATCTTGACAGATCTCTATAGTCTTAAGTAAATTGAGAATCCGAAAAAGTGAAGTTAGTGAGGAGTGGAAACCAAACCATAAATGGAGAAAATTTTTCACAAACTCTTGAAATAATCAATTCAGTCTTGAACATTGCTTAGGAATGACTATAGGAGGGAAATGAAGTAGGCCATTATTCTTTGAGTCATAGCCTAAAGGCCGATCCTAGCATCCATAATCCCTTGTAGCCAATTTTGAGCCTTATAGCCTGTTTTCTTGCTATGAACCTAAACATTATATATATAAACACTTTATCATTTAATGAATATCTTAGTTGGACCTATTTGTGTGCACTCATGGTTTTAATACGGCCTATTTTGATGATGTGAAAAAAGAAAGGGATGCTAACATGAAAATACATATGTTTTCAGTCTGTGTTTCAGATTTCTATATATATATATATATATCTATTAAAAAAAAGAGAAGAAGGAGTTATATTTGTTTCTTTAGTATTTCAGCATTTTCAATGATAGATGAACTTTCTATTTTTGTTTAAGTATCCATGTGAGTATCATTTGGAGTGCACGTGATGAAATAAGTTTGGGGGAGTTTAAGTTTGGGGGAGTTGTTATTATGAACAAGAAACAAAATAGGTTGTTATTATTGCTATGAGTGTACACTTGAGTCGGGTGTAAATTCCTATTACACTTATACCCTGAGCCGGACCACGTCACAACCTAAAAGCAAGATCACTGATCCCGACTAAAGTTTGACTTTAGTAGTAGATAGACAAAGGAGAAAACTAAGAGGGTCTGTGTACTTAGGTATTAGGAAAGGATTTTTATGAGTGGGATGGCGCCTGCAAATCACTTACAAAGTCTAGGAGGATTGAAATACTAACAAATGAAAAGATGAAGTTGAGAAAGAATAGAGGATGAACTGAAAATCTAGACAACCTAACTAGCCCTAATGAATTGTTAATGAGTTATAAACTAAAGGAACGGAAAACAATTGAGGTTACAATGATGACTGAAATCAAATTTACTTTTATATGACATGATTGTTAGTGTTTAGAGTAGAGTATTTGTTCGGGGACGAACAAAAGTCTAAGTTTGGGGGTATTTGTTAGTTGCGTAGCAAACTAACATTATTCTAGGTGAATTATTGCATTTTATAAGAAATAAAGGGAGAATTAGTTGAAGAATTGCATAATTATTAGCATTAGCATATAGTTTAAGGATTTGCATTGTTTAAAGTCTTTATAAGCTTTGTTTTTAAAGTTTTGAAGCTATTTTATGAGGAAATGATGTCTGGAAAAGGAAATTGAGTGTATTGCAGGGTATAGGTTGAAGCACAAAGGAAGAACACATCATATGAAGGTAAAAAGGAGAAGAAATCATGAAGAAGCACCAAAAACCGCGGTCAAACAATTGAAGATCGCGGTAGCCGAAGAAGAATTGTACGTGGAGAAAGCCCACTGGTTACCGCAGTCAGTAATCTAGTAACCGCGATAACCAGAGTGTGATTTGTGTGTGAAAATCACGGACCGTGGTGGACAGAACGAGAGGATTTCTGTTTTTATCAAAAGAAATCACTGGCCGCGGTCACTCGAGTAATTATCAAAATTTTCACACAAATCACACTCTGATTACTGCAGTTACTAGATTACCAACCACGGTAACCAGTGGGCTTTTTCCACATACAGTTATTCTTCAACTACCGCGATCTTCAGTTGTTTGACTGCGGTCTTTTGGTGCTTCTTCATGATTTCTTCTCCTTTTTACCTTCATATGATGTATTCTTCCTTAGTGTTTCAACCTGTACCCTACAATACACTCAATTTCCTTTCCCAGACATCATTTCCTCATAAAAGAACTTCAAAACTTTAAAAACAAAGTTTATAAAGACTTTAAACAATCCACATCCCTAAACTATATGCTAATGCTAATAATTATGTTATTCTTCAACTAATTCTCCCTTTATTTCTTATAAAATGCAATAATTCACCTAGATTAATGTTAGTTTTCTACGCAACTAACACACGACCAGTTTCAATTTCTCCTTACTACATAGTGCTGAAGGAGTTACAAGAGTTGAAGGTACAGCTGGAGGAGTTGTTGGGTAAGGATTTCATTACCCCTAGTGTGTCACCTTAGGGTGTTCCAGTCCTGTTTGTGAAGAAGAAGGATGGGAGCCTCTGCTTATGTATCGACTACAGATAGTTGAACAAGGTGACGATTAAGAATAAGTATCCCCTTCCACATATTGATGACTTATTTGATCAACTTAGGGGTGCCAAGGTGTTTTGAAGATTGATTTGAGATCAGGGTACCATCAGTTTAGGGTCAAAAAAAAAGATGTGCAGAAGACAGCATTTCGCACTCGATATGGACACTACGAGTTCTTAGTTATGTCATTTGACATGACGAATGCCCCTGCTATATTTATGGATCTCATGCAGAGAGTGTTTCGGCCCTACCTTAATACCTTTGTGGTTATTTTCATCAATGATATCTTGATTTATTTGAGGTATCATGAGGAGCATGCCGAGCACTTGAAGATTGCACTGCAAACCTTGTGGGAGCATAGATTGTATGCTAAGTTAAGTAAGTGCGAGTTTTGGTTGTCCGAGGTCCAATATCTCAGTCATGTGGTTAAAGTAGGGGGTATTTCTATAGACCCTAGTAAGGTCGAGGTGGTTATCAGCTGGCAGAGACTTACCACAGTGACGGAGATCCGTAGCTTCTTGGGTTTAGTAGGCTATTATCATCGTTTCGTCCAAGACTTTTTGAGGATTGCAGCTTTGGTGACGAAGTTAACCAAGAAGGATACTCCATTTATATGGATTGATAAGTGCGAGAATACCTTCCTTGAGCTTAAGCAGAGATTGACATCTACTCTAGTGCTAGTGTTGCTAGAACCTGGCCGAGAGCTGACGATATATATTGATGCATCATAGGTAGGCCTTGGCTGCGTGTTGATGCAAGACAATGGGGTTGTTGCCTTTGCCTCATGACAATTGAAGGTTCATGAAAAGAACTACCCCATGCATGACCTTGAGCTAGCAGCAGTAGTGTTGCTATTAAGATATGGCAACATTACCTCGATGAAGAACATTTCATGCTCTATTTGGATCATAAGAGCCTTAGATATTTGTTCTCATAGAAGGATCTGAACATGAGACAGAGGCGATGGATAGAGCTATTGAAGGATTATAACTTCACTATTTAGTACCACCAGGGAAAGGCTAATGTAGTGGCTGATGCTTTGAATCAAAAACGGGTCGAGACTATATGTATGGCTAGCCACATGTCTTATGCATGGAGGATGATAGACTTTGGCACGGTTATGAGTATCCATGAGTCATTTTCTGAGACCAAAGTCAGTACATAGATTATAGCCCAGCCAATTCAGGCTTAGGAAATCACAGAGGGACAGCCTCGTGGTGCAAACTATGATATCTTTAGAGCTTGGGCAGATAACACTTCTCATGGAGAGTGGTCACTTAATTCACAGGGTGCATTGAGGTTCAGGGGGCGACTATGGGTACCAGACGATGCTACCCTAAGATGTAGTGTGCTCAAGGAGCTACACTGTTTGAGATACATCGTTTATTCGGGTGCCAATAAGATGTATCAAGATGTTAAACGCACATATTGGTGGCCTGGGATGAAGCGGGACATAGTAGTCTTCATCTAGAGATGTGATACGTGCCAACAACTTAATGTTGAGCACCAAAGACCCAGTGGATCCTTACAGCCCTTATATATACCAGAGTGGAAGTAATAACACATAACCATGGATTTTGTTATAGGACTACCCCGTACACATAGGAGACGTAATGCTATTTGGGTAGTTGTGTGTCATTTGGTGAAGTCAACCCACTTTCTCCCTATGAGTACTAAGGATTCGGTGGAGCAGTTGAGCTACCTCTACATTAGAGAGATCATGAGGCTACATGGGGTTCCCTTATCCATTGTATCTGACAGAGACGCTAGGTTCACGTCCTAATTTTGGCAGGCGTTGTAGACTTAGTTGGGGACAAGGGTGAACTTTAGCATAGGATTCCATCAGCAAACTGATGGCCAGTCTAAGCGAATGATCTAGATTTTGGAGGATATGTTATGCGCCTGTGTTATAGATTTTGGTGGTAGCTAGGAAGATCATTTGGCCTTATGCAAGTTTTCTTATAATAACAGCTACCAATCGAACATCGGGATGGCACCATTTGGGGCATTGTATGGTTGACCATTTAAATCTCATGCTTGTTGGGCCGAGATAGGTGATAGAGCAGTTTTGGGCCCCGCCTTCATATAGGAACAAAATGAGAAGATACAAAGGATCAGACAGAATTTGAAGGTTGCTGCTCAGGACCGATAGAAGAGTTATGTTGATAATCGAAGAAGGTTCTTGAGTTTGAGGTCAACGACCATGTCCTACTCCTCATTTCGCCTCGAAATGGGCAAGCACACTTCGAGATTTTAGGGAAGCTCGCACCGAGATATATTTGGGCTTTTTGAGATCCTTAAGAGGATAGGCCCTATTGTTTATCGGCTAGCATTGCCGCCAAAGCTATTGGGGGTTTGTAACGTGTTTTATGTTTCTATGTTGATGAAGTATCACCCCGCACCCTCGCATGTTGTCGATTGGAGGCATGTCAAGAGGACTGTACATACGATGAGATGTCTATGGCTATCATCGATCGAGCTATGAGGAAGTTGCATAACAAGGAGATACCTCTGGTACGAGTGCGCTAGCAGTTTCTTGGTGCTGAGCAGAATATATGAGAGAGTGAAGATTTCATGATCTAACATTATCCTGAGTTGATGAGTGTTGCTCCTTGACTTCTATTATCTTCATCATTATAAATTTTGAAGAAAAAATTTTTTAAAGGGAGAAAACTGTAACGATCTGTTTTTTTAAATATGTGTTTCTGTATATTTTTTCTGAATTTTTAAATGAAAATACATGAATTTTTTCAAATTTTGCCTATTTAATTAGAAAAAATAGGATTAATTGAAAAATAAATTTTTGGACGGAATTATTGAGGAAAATATGATTTTTGAGAAAAAGATATGATTTTTGAGTTAATTATATGAATTTTAAGAAGTAATAATGAATTTTTGGGGCAATTATTTGATTTTTAAATAAAATTGTTAAATTTTTGGATAAAAAAATGAAAATTTGAAAAATAAATGTTAAATTAAAAATTAGTGTACAATTAGAAATATTCGAAGAGGTTGAGAGAAAAAATTTTGAATTAAATACATACATATATATATACAAAGGGGAATAACACAAAAAATAATACTAATAATAAATAAATAATAATAAAAATTGCACGTGGGCAGCCTAGGCCCATAGGCCGCCAACTTGTCCAACTCCCCCCTTCTCCTTCCATCTCTCTTTTCCCTCTTCATTCATTCTTTTCCCTCTTTTCCAACACCTGCAACCCAGAAATTTTGCTGTAGCCATTCTAGTTTTGTGGCCGAATTTCAGCCTCCACGACTTCAGCCGACGGGGTACATGGCTGGCCACCCCCCAAGGCCACGTGGGTGGCTACATGGCATCGTTTGGGTGATGCATTGTTGCCCCAAAATGCAAAAAAAAAAAAAAACTCAAATTTCTAGTGTTTTCTACAATTTTCCAATTTGAACAAGCTGTCTTCAAACACCCATATCTCCTCTATTTCAACTCAAAAATCAATGTTCTTGTAGTCATTGGAAAGGTCTCAATACCAACTTCAAGATAGTGCTACCCATTGATCAAAAACCATGGTCGTTTGGAGTAGAAACAACCTCAAACGCTGGCTATTCACAAATATAGAAACCCAAAAAGCTGGAAAGTGGTGTTGTCTAAGTTTTGCAAGACTGATTTCTAGGTCATCTGAAGTCTGATCTTAAGGTATTATGGCTTGTTTTAAAGCTTGTAATGTCTACTTTAACTTTTATTTTATGAGAAACATAAACTGACCTCTCAGAACGTGTCAAAAATGGCATCGAATAGAGGATGCTCGTGATTGTGATAAAAAAGCATAACGTTGGGGCAACTTTGCGACAACATTTGAAGCATACCAATGACACCAAAGGATCCAAGATTTTGGGTGTACAAACTAGGAACTGAGAGCTACAATAAGGTATAAATCTCAAAATCTAAGGCTTTGTATTGGTAATTTTACAAACATGCAAAGATGCCCTATTGTATGTGGATAATGATACTTAGAAAATTTTCTGAAAAATATGTTTAAGCCTATGTTTTGTGCTTACTAGTATGAATTTTTAAAAATGCTAAGCCATGTCCAATGGACTTGAAATTTAGTGGTTGTGTTCCTTAGACAACTAGTAATAGGGAGAAAAGGTTTTGTCTCGAATCAATAAGTCTATGTGGGTCAATTGGACTCATTGTTGACTTCTTGTCACATGTAATCCGAGAAAAAGAAATCCCTGATATCCCCTTTAGAAAACATATCAAACGAGGACCAAAAATCACAAAGTAAAATTCTAGAAATATTTGATAGGTTTGGATAAAATCTAAAAATTTTTGCACCAATCAGATATACGGATTGACCACAAAAAAAATGAAAAAATTTGTTGCGCAGATAAGACAAAAAGGGCCAAAATTTAAGTACCTAATATCCTAAATGAAAACTTGGCCAAATGAAGTCCAAGAATCTCAAATTAAAATTCTGGTGAATATTTTTGGAGTATAGGTTGCATATGAAAAATTTTGTGTAAATTCGACATACTTAGTGATTGCAGGAAAATCGAAAAATCCACTATGCAGATAGAATGAAAAATCTGAAATTTGAGTACCTGATATCCCTATTAGAAAATGTATCAAATGAGGTCCAAAAATTGGAACCTAAAATTTTGGGGAATATTGAAGGGGTATAGATCATATCTAAAAGGTTTTGTGAAAATTTGACCTACAGAGTGCTCGCAAAAAAATTGACAACTTTGTTGCGCAGATAGGACTTAAAGTAGAAAATTGACTATGGAAAAATTGGGGATTTTGACAAAATAGGTCCACCTTGACCTATTTTGACCCAAATTGACCAATGTTGACCATTTTGAGTAGGTTGACCAAAATTGACCATGTTTAACTAGTTGACTACGTTTGACCGAGTCGAATTTAGGTTGACTAAGACCAATTAGGGATAATAGGACTGAAATTAAGTTGTGTTTCACAGAGGAACTGAAATTGAGTTTAACATAACGCAGATTTGAACGTATATCACGGGACTAGGCTGAGTGTCAAGGGGACATCGGTGCACGAGACCCAAGGTGAGTAATTTGATTTAGTTGTTTATTTTAACTGTATTCCTTGCATGAAAGGTGATTAAGAATGACATTAGTTGGATGGTTTTGTGTGATTGAACTACGTTGATTGATTTTGAACATATGTAGTTGTATAGTCATAGTGAAACCATAGGCTCGAGGTTCGAGCGCGGGGTCAAGGTATACAATGTAATTGGATTAGACTCGAGGATCGAACATCGGGGTTAAGGCATATGATCAATGCGCCTAGCCCCAGATCCACTCAAGTATAGACCTAACTCATAACCCGCTCAAGCGATGACCATAAGGTTGTATGTAAATGATTCAAACCCTATTCCTAATATAGTTTTGAACTGCATGTATTTAAATTTGTTTTCTTTAACGTTGCACTATTTATAAATGTTTTACTACATTATTTACTTTTTCGTATTACTTTTTCATCATTGTTCATGTATAGATGCACTATTTTTTTTGGAGTGTGGGTTGTTTTGACTTGCTAGTTTTACTACTCATTGAGTCACGTTATACAATAAGGTCACTACTCGACTAACGTTTCAGGTTCTTCAGCAGCTCACAAAGAGAAGGGCCTCGTGATAGTCTAGTCTCTTGGGTAGTCTTCTATTTCTTTTGGTCCTATTAGAGGTCAGTCATTTTTTTGTACATCAATAATTTTAAATGGTCAATTTGTACATTTGGAATATGATGATATGTATTATTTTGTTTACCTTGCACGTTAATGAATGGATCTTTCGATTACTCTGATATATGTGGATGTTGAGAATTTGGTAAGGTTTAACGGTGACTAGGCGAACTCAACTCAATGAGTGAGTTCATTAAGCTATTGTGCCAGTCGAGCCGCCCTTCGGCCTAGGAAAGGGGTTTTGACAAGAAGTATATTCTCTGTGATCTTCTAGAAGAAGTTTGTTGGATGAGAAATGATTAAGTGATTCTCTCGAATATCCCCATGCAAACATAGGGGTGGTTCAACCACACCAATTGTGGAACACATGAACTGAAGACATGAAGAAGAGATTGGTTTTGTGAGATAGTCTGCAAGTTGGTCACAAGAAGGAACATATCAGACCTATAGTTGATGCTAAAGTATCTTGTCCCAAATGAAATGAACATCAATTTCAACATGTTTAGTTCTGGCATTGAAAAACAAGATTAGATGCCAAGGAATTTGCATTCATGTTGTCACACCATATGGTTGGGCAGGTGGAACAAGGATAATGGATGTCCTTGAGAAGGGATTGAATCCATGAAACTTCAGCAACAATATGGGCAAGAGAACGATATTCAGATTTTGTGCTTGAACAAGCAACGTGTTGTTTTTTTGATTGCCAAGAGATAAGTGTGTCACCAAGGTATACACAGTAACATGCTATAGACTGTCGATCCTCAGGGGAAGTGGCCCAATCAACACCTGAATAAGATGAGAGAGTTAGGTGATAGTTTGGCTTGATGTGTAGTCCTGCTGAGGCTTTCCCTTTCAAATAATGCAAAACACATTTCAGAGCTGTCCAATAATCAACAGTGGTGGATTGCTAAAATTGGCTAAATCTGTTTATCAAATAGGAAATGTCAAGTCGTGTGTTTCTGGTATAAAGGAGTTCCCCAACCAGGCTTCTATATAATGTAACATCTGAGAAGGGAGGACTAGAAAAAGAGTTGAGATGCTTGCCAACAGCATTAGGAGTAGATAATAGTTTGCACTTAGTCATGCCATCTTTCTTTAGTAATTTTTGAATGTATTGTGCCCATGATAGATAAATGTATGTATTGTCCGGAAATAGTTCAATCCCCAAGAAGAAATGCAACTCTCCCAAATCTTTCAACAAGAATTGTTTGTTTAACTGAAGGATAAGATCCTAAATATGCTTGTGAGAGTTGCCAGTAACGAGAATATCTTCAACATACGCCATGATATAGATGATTGTACAACAAATTTTTTTTATGAACAAAGAAGAATCTACTCGGAAAGAGTGAAAAATTCTACGACAACAAAGTGGTTTTCAATCTATCAAACCAAGCCCACAGTGCTTGTTTCGGACCATAGATGGCTTTGTGGAGATGGCATACATGAACGGGATTGTGTTGGTCAACAAATCCTTTAGGTTGAGGCATGTAAACCGATTCATGAAGAGCGTTATGAAGGAAGGTATTGTTAATGTCAAGTTGTTTGATGGACCAATTATAAGAGACAACAAGAGTGAGAATAATTTGAACAATAGAAGGTTTCACAACTGGGTTATAAGTTTCATAAAAATCAATCCCTGGTTGTTGATGAAAACCTTTAGTGACCAATCAAGCCTTATGACGATGTATTGATCCATCTGAAATTCTTTTTATTTTGAATACCCATTTGTTTCCAACTAAATTCTAAGAAAGATGGGAAGGAACTAACGACCATGTTCTACATTTCGTCAAGGCATCATATTCACTACGCATGGCTTTAGTCCAAAATGAAGACAGTGAAGCTTCAATTACCATTTTAGGTTCTGAGTTAAGAAACGTGTTAGTTGCTATTGGAACAGTACGACAAGTGGTGAAAGATGAAAAGGCTTTTGGCTTAAAAATACCATGTTGAGCTCTTGTAACCATTGGATAAGTAGAAATGGTAATAGGTCGGCTTGAAAGGGGAGGTTGAGCAATGTTAGGAATCGAAGATAGAAGAGGTGAAGACTCGTGTGGTGAGGAGAAGGGTGGTGAATCTGTTGTTGTTGATAAAGGAGATATTTAGGTATTCTTAAAAGGAGAAGATTGAATTGGATGTGATGCTAGAGCTGTAGGAAGATGAATAGTGAGAAAGAAGGAGATGGTGTGATTGATGTGGGTGATGTAGTTGGAAAAAGACACAAGTATGGAAATTCAATTTCATCAAAAATGACATGTCAAGATATAAAAATTCTTCCATATGAGTTTAAACATAGATAACCACGATGAGAAGAATGTTATCCAATGAAAATGCATTTTTGAGATCTAAATTGGAATTTATGTTGGTTGTATGCTCTCAAACATGGATAACAAGCACACTCAAATGTGCGTATGATTGAGAGGTTTGGATTTCTGTTATAAACAACTTGATAGGGTGATTTCTGGTCAATTACAAAAGAGAGAACTCTATTAGTAAGGAATATTGCAGTGTGGCAAGCTTCCCACCAAAAGGTTAAGAGCAATTGTGCATGAGCAAACAAAGTAAGACACATTTCGACAATGTGACAATGTTTTCTTTCGGTACAACCATGTTGTTCATGGATATGTGGACATGGGTGCTTAAAATTGATTCCAAACTGGGACAGAATTGATGTGAAAGGGTGGTATTCATGCCCCAATCGAACTAAAAACATTGGATTTTCTTTGAAAAAAGATTTTCAACCAATTTTTTGAAAGTTAGAAATGTTAAAAGTGCTTCGAATTTAACTTTTGGTGGGTATATCCATGTGAACCTGGAGAAATCATCAACAAAGTATATAAAATAAGAATACCATTTCCTTGATTTAATATGAGCTAGTCCCCACAGGTTTTTGTGAATTAACTCAAGTAAATCAGAAGCTCTAGATGAAGATTGCTAAAATGGAAGAGCATGGCATTCGTCATATTGACAAGATGCACAAATAGCAAGTTTATTTATCTAAAAAGATTTATGAAAATTTCAAAGTATGTGGCTTGAAACAAAATGAGATGGATTACCCAATCTCATGTGTCAAAGATCATAGACAAAAATAGTCGATTTTGAAAAATAGAACAAAGATTGATGGTGATTGGGAAAGTGTTTGAATGAGTCGACAATTGATGAAAACTGATATAGACCGTGCCTAGGCATCCCTTTGAGAAGTATAACCCTGGTTTGAGCATCCTTCACCAAACAATAATTAGAGTGAAATTCTAAAAACACATTAATATCTTTGGTTAGTTGAGAGATTGAGATGAGATTCTTTGAAATAAAAGGAGTACACAGAGTATTGGGGAATGAAAAAGAACTAGGTAAGGAAGCAGTCTTAAGAGTACCAATATGAGAAATTGGGATAGAATTACCATTGCCTGTGACGACCCATGTTTTGGTGTGCAAATTTTCAAATACGATATATGCATTTTTCTAGAATTTTTAATGGAAATACAACGATTTACATCAATTTTTCTCAAATTTATATT
>JAJIYU010015983.1:0-12376 GCA_030144865.1 Tinospora cordifolia | reverse complement strand
TAAACGGAAACAAAAGCCAATTGTTGGGGATGAATACTCAAGATACCAAGCTGGAAAATACAGCGGAGTCCCTAGGAGTTAGACATGGAAAATGGCCTACCACATATTTGGGTCTTCCTCTAGGGGGAAACCCAAATAAATCAGTGTTTTGGGAAGCTATGGTTCAGACAGTTCAGAATTGCATAGCTGGCTGGAAAAAAAGCTATCTATCAAGGGGAGGGCGGCCACTCCTTATCCGAGCAGTTTTGGAGGCTCTTCCATTTTTAGAATTCCAAAAGCTGTGGCAAAGAATATAGAAAGAAGAATGCGTGATTTTCTATGGAGACACGAAGATTCTGACAAGGGACAGAATTTGGTGAGCTGGAAGCAAGTAAATAAACGGATAAAAGAAGGGGGCTTAGGAGTATGAGATCTAATACGACGTAATATGGCTTTAAGGGAAAAGTGGATTTGGAGGATGCTGGAAAATCCGAACACTATGTGGGCCCGGATAATCCGAAGCATACATGGGTCGGTTGGTCATGGGAGAAAAGCAGGGGTGAACAGGAAAGTGAGTAATAGGGCTCCTTTGAAAGATATTCACAGATTATATAAATATTTGGAACCTCACATTCTATGGAAAATTGGGAAGGGAGAAGCAGTTAAATTCTGGGAGGACAAATGGTGTGGGCACAATAAGCTAAAAGACAGTTTTTCTAATATATATAGAATATCCCAGAATAAGGAAGGGGTTGTCTGGGATTTCTGCAACAACAATAATGTGGATGGAAGGATCCAATGGGGGTGGAACCTCCATATAACCAGCAATATAGGCGAGGACCATGTGGAAGAAGTGGGACGATTGCTGGATACTCTTCAGAGTTTCCACTTTAGCAACATGGAGGAAGAGGACAGGCCGATGTGGATTAAAGACACTAGGAAGGAATTTTCAGTGCGATCACTGCTGGAAGGTATTGACGGACAAGAAGTAAACTAGAATAGTGCCACAACAGAGTTTATATGGAGTATGAAAATTCCCCTGAAAGTGCGATTTCTCATGTGGATTGTCAGCCTTAACAAGCTGCAGACAGTAGAAAATATTCAAAAGAGATGGCCAAATCATACCCTTAATCCGTCTCTTTGTCTGATGTGCAGGAGGAGCGAGGAATCGACTATACACCTTCTAACTGAATACAACCTAGTGAAGTTTATATGGGGGGAATGGAGCAAAGTCAACACCAGTTTTGTATAACCAGCAAGAGACAATCTATTTCAGTTTCCAGAAAACAGAATCACATCAACTCTAAAACCTTATAGGAAGGCAATTTTAGCAGCAGTATGGTATGCGGTTTGGGAAGAAAGAATCAAAGAATATTCTCTAACAAGATCAAAATAGAAAGGATGGTTTGGGAACGGTCTAATAACCTTTTTGCTACTTGGATTCATTGTACAAAGTTAGGTCTAGGATACTCATTTGGTGAATGGGTAAAAAACGGAAGGAATATTTTACAGACTTTTGAAAGTTGTAATGGCTTGTAAAGCTCGGATATCTCATCCGGAATTTTGTATTTCTCTTTTATTATAATATATGTTTCTATTTCAAAAAATATATATATGTTATTACAATTATGCTAGTTATATTGGAGGAAGATACCCATGTACCAAACAAAATTACGGAACGTTCCCACAATTGATCTATCGTAGACTCCCTACTCTTAAATACACTTCATCTATGTTCTTCTCGTAAAGAAAACTAAATTACAAATTGAATACATTTCCAATATTTTCTCAAGGCGGAGTGGAATAAGCCAGAAGGAAAATAAATAAATAAATTTTTAGCTGCAGGCATAATCACTTGATTATGTTTGGAGCTCCACCATTGCCACAAACCTATTTTAGTTGCAAATCTGTCAAAATTATGTTGAACGTGTTCCTCTGCCCAACAAAGACAACGCCTCACTTGGGGGGCATGTAGGTGCGTAGCAGCTTGGGGGGTCTAGAGATGTAAGGTAGTGTAAGAATGGCTTTTCTTGCAACTCACTTGCACGAAGCCAAAATACCATAAATCATCAGTTAGTCATACGAAGATGAATTCATTCTTGGATGGAGGTTGGTCATGTGGTGGAAGATTCTCCAATTCAAACTTTTTATCCTATTTCAGTTGTAGTGCTAAAGGCTTTCATTTTCTAAATATTTTTATGAATACGTCTTTTTAATAGCAAAGTACTTTTCTTCATAAGCACTTCCTATGTTTCATTTCCTAGTTAACCCATAATAGGTTAGCTATGAATGAATGTATGCTTCAAAGTTTAGCACCTTAATCATTAGTTTCTCATATGTTATTTTGAATTAACCTTTTCAAGACTTTTTGCAAATTACAACTAATTGTACTGCTCATTTATTTTTTTACTTTTATATTGTTGAAAATATTAATTTTTTTTGCAAATTACAATTAATTGTACTGCTCATTATGGAAATTGGCAAACACAGCGAGCAATCACTTGCATTCTCTAAGTAGCGCTTCAACTTGAATATTTGGAAAGCATTGAAAGAGTTGTTTCAATCATCAATAGTTAGCTTAAAATTGTTAAAATCTTGAATTGGATTTTGAATTGCAAACATCATAGAGGGCAAATCCTCCTCAAATACGTTCGACAACATCCCTATATTTGCTATAAACATCAATCCCTCCATAATTGTTGAAGATGCACAATTTTGCAGGGAAAACTCTTATCATCTTTTAACCAAAGCTACTATCACTTTCCCTTTATCATCTTTGGTTACCACATCTAAATCAATTTTGCTCAACTTCCTCTAACATTAGTGCCCATGTTCATTTTCAACTTGTGTCTTCTTAGAGTTCTCATTTGCTGGTTTCCTTGGTGGTTCAAGAAAGATGTGTGTTTTTAGTTCTAAAATCACAGAAATAAAAACACACATCTACCTTATGTATTATAGAGTATATTTGGTTCCACAAGCACTAGAATACTATTATTTATTCTTCTTATGTATCTTTCTAATATAATATTTTTTGATGATCATCCACTTCAGTTTCTTGGATTACATTATGATAGGAACCCAATTTCCCTTAAGACCATAGTAGATAGGAAGAAGGAAAAATTGATGAAGAAGAGAGGGAGAGGAAGAAGCTGAATCACAATCTCTTATTGAAAGATTTCAATGTAACGGTAAATCTAGCCTTTCAAGAGGGCTACTTGCTCCTTGTACCATTCACCACACACACACACACACACACACAAAAAAAAAAGGGATTAGGAGGTACTCTTACCTAAATGAAAAGAAAATAACCAACTAGTTATATATCTCTATCAGTGGCGTGTGTGGCCACAGCTGCGCTCATCAAGGCTGGTGCATGTCTCTAGCAGCCAATTCAGTAACTACCTGATCATTCTCCCACTAACAATGGAAATCCCTTGCTGCTGCCACCTGTCTTCTTTTCTTTTGTGTCTTCTGGTGTGTGTTATGGTAACTAGGGGCCTATCATTTACACCCCCCCCCCCCCCCCCCCCCCCCCCCCCCCCCCCCCCCCCCCCCTTCCAAAAAAAAAAAACAAGTGGCACCTTGTCAAAGAAGGAAATTGAGTGGTGATGGTGTGCTTTAGTTCCCAAATGGCTTCTAAATCCGGCAAGTCCTCCCATTTGATCAAGATTTCTGTCATTTCCTCAACGTAACGAATACCCAACACTGTTTCTGATTCCACAACCCACTCGATGTTGTGATCCAAAATGGTTGGAAGCTGTTGGCCCTGTGCACCGTAGGCCAAGGCATGCACTGTGATACATGGAAGATTGGGTGTATGTTTGTTGTTGCTGGTAGTTCCAATTTTTAGGGCATAACTCCCACCTTCTTGATTACTTTTAAGGGGCCAAAAATCGAGGGTAAAGCTTCTCGTTGAGCTTGCTAGCCAGCAAAAGTAGGCGGTAAGGTCATAATTCAAGTAGACCGTGTTGCCTACCTCATAAGACACCTCATGTCGTTTGTAATCAGCTGCAGCTTTCACCTTCTGTTGTGCTCATGAGAAGTGGTACTTTAGCTTAAATAATATGGCATTGTGCTCTTGCAGTTGCTGGTTTAGTGTGGCCACACAAGTGGACTGTGAGCTAAATCGTAGGAGGGGTGAGGGATTGCATTTGTAAATAGCCAACCTTCTACTTCAATTCTTTCCACATTTGTTAGTTGATTCATCTTGAAGAATAGCTCCACCCTAAATAGCCAACCTTTTGGGTTCTCTCCATAGAATAGCAACATCTCTAGCCGTTATGTGAAATACCAAATGTCCCCTATGTCGTTGTGCCATCTCCTGGAGGAAAGGAAGATCGGCAACTTAGTGGGTGAATTTTTCCCTATGCCAAGGTACTTCCATCCATGTCTGCGACCCCTATTGGTTCAAATCTGGCAAGATTATGCTCCTCCATCATCTACTTTGATTTGCCCTTAACAATGACCTGGGATACTGATTGCAAGGATCGGCGAGTGTCTTTCATTGATTGAAGTCACTTGACCATTTTATGGGCCGCAATCTCCTTGTTCTACTCTGGATTGGGAAGACACTGCAACTCAATTCTTCATTCCTTCTACTTCTTTTTCTTGTTTTCGCTCCCCTTGAGGGCCGTTAAAAAGGTTTTGATACTAGTTGATAGGAACCCAATTTCCCTTAAGACTATAGTAGATAGGAAGAAGGAAAAATTGATGAAGAAGAGATGGAGAGGAAGAAGCTGAATCGCGATCTCTTATGGAAAGATTTCAATGTAACAATAAGTCTAGCCTTTCAATAGGGCTAGTCTTTCTTTACAGCATTCATTATGCTTGAAAAAAAAAGACTAAGAATTCTCCAAGTTTGGACCACCAGCAATGGAATTCCCTTACTGCTGCCACCTGTCTTCTTTTCTTTTGCGTCTTTTGGTGTATGTTATGGTAATTGGGGGCCTAACACGTTACCATCAATAAAAGAGAAGACTGTCATACCATATATATATGAGCCATTTAGCATTTGCCAAATATATGGGTGATGCTTTTAGGTTCGTTGTGGTGTATCTTGCGTACTGAAATGTTAGAGAATTTAATGTTGATGGAAATTGAATACTCTCGTCTATCTTTCTTTAGTTGTCTGTTTGTCTATTCTCGAGTTTTTTTTTTTTTTTTTTTTTGCTCTAATTTTTGTTTGGGCATTTCAATGTTGTTTGTGTGTGTGTGTGTGTGTATTTGTCTTTCTTTACATTTAACCCTAATCCTTATTAAGGTTGAGTAGTTGACTCTGTCTACGCATGCTCTTCTTCTCACTCCAACTTGGCAGTCCAAAGACCAAGCAAACAAACCTCCGGCAATTGATGGCAGCTTTGTGGAGTCCTCTTTTAACCAAGCAAACCAACCAACGGGCTAATATATGCATGCATATAGTGTCTTCAGTTTGCTTTTTTCTTCTTCTTTCATTTTTGTTGTGCTTAATCATCAATACGCATGGTTTTTTTTTCCCCAATTCACAAATTGCTCACTTATTGTTTTTTCTTTGATCTCATTATCTTTTTATTTGTCACTTTCCCTTTTCTATACATCAAATTGTCTTTTATCAATTTACTTATAGTATGCTTGTTTTGTTTATCAATTTACTTATTAATTTATATTTGTTAGAACTATATGTATATCTTAGCTTGTTGGTTTTTGTCTTCGTGATTTTTTTTTTTTTGGTGCTTTTATTTAGAGATTAGATGAGTTTATTTTATCTTTATTCTGGCTAGGGGCTATTCAAGGACATCAAAATAATTATTTTACCATCCTTCTTAAACCTAGTTAGGTTTGATCTTGCCTTACGAAGGTTTACTGCCTAACTCTGTCTTTTTGCTTTGACAAGATTGGGCATTCCCCACCTTTGGAATGTGGCAAGTTGAAAAACCCAAAAAAATGGTGAAAATTGAGCAAGCTTTTTAGTTATTTGAATCTACAAAAATGGCTCAAAAAAAAATCAAAAAAACAAAAAATAAAAAAGAAAGACAATTTAGTACATGACTTTACCATTGAGAAAACTTAATTTTTAGAAATGCAAAAGGAATACAATTTAGGCATGGTTTGGCAAATTTACGTCTCATGTTGATGCATGTGTTAAAAATAAGATGTATGAATGTATTAAGATGACATGTAAAAGTGAAAATAATCCCTGGTTTATGTATCTTTTTAGTTTTGTGGATTGAAAGGAAATATGGCCGAACTAAGCATAGGTGTGTTAATAGACATTGTGGATGAAGAATGGATGAGAGACACCCTCCCAGATGATGGTACCTATTGTGATTCATTTTCTTTTTTCACTAGCTTTCCAATTTTCTTTCCCTTTTTTTTCAATAGATTATTTTTGTTTTGCATCCTTAATATAAGTTGTTGCTCATCATTTAACAGATCTTCTATTAACCCATGTTTTGGTTGCACGGACTGATGACACAGAAGATACAAGTAAGTTTCTTGCAAATTTTGAAGTTAAAGTAAAGGGAAAGAAAGGGGCAATAAACTTTGATTCCATCTTCTCAATTGTTCGTTCATATCTAAAATTAATAAGATTCCTTGAGTGATAAAGATGTATCTTGTGGTCTCAAGAATAGGATTTCATCATTGGCTGATGCCCGAGAAAATCCTCTTGTTTTTTTTTTTTTCCTTGTTTATGTTTCTGCTCTTCCTTTTTCAACCTATTTTGGAGATGTAATGATGTGTTTTATCTTTTAAGAAACCAACAAGTATTCCTAGTTTTTATTGTAAAATTCTGATGTTCTTATTCAATATTGATCCATCATTAAATAAGAATAAGATCACTTATACTAGGAATCTCCATATTAAGACACTTATCAAATGGGGAAGCAAAAATATGAATATGAATCTAACAAGTGCATTCTGAAATCGGTTTCTTGTACTTATTCTTAATGAAAAGAACACTAACAATGGGAGGTCTCCTAAGCTTTCCTATTCTGTCTTCTGTTATACTTTTGTCCCACAAAGGAATCCTCAACATTGCACCCTATTGGACAAGGGGCTTATCCACAAGCTTGAATGTGAGGTAAAGATTACAAAGATTGACTTGGCTTTCCCCCATGACTTCAATAATTAGTCGGCCCGCCCATTCGACCAAAAACTTGGGAAGAGTTTTGTTCAACCATAACTGAAGAACAGAACTTCCTTGCCATCTTTCAATGGAGGCAGAGTGGAAGAGAGCCCACCTTTTAATTCCTAAAGTATGGAAGGAAAACATTATGAATTTTGACGTTAGTTGGAAGTTTTAGTGAATAAGCGATGTTGCTCACCGTCTTCAATACCTTGAATGGTCCATAAACTTTTAAGGCCAACCTATAACACTGCCTCCAGTTCACTAATTTTCTACGCTAAGGCGGTAAATGGAGCCACACAAATTGTCTAGCTACTAAAGACAATTTTTACAGATGCTGATCATAAGCATTCTTCATGTGCAATTGGGCTTGGTACATGCGAAATTGCACTTTTGCCAGCACCTTTTCCCAAGCCTGTGAGGATTAGGTTCATAAGGGAGCAAATGAAGAGGATCACAACCATACACAATCCAAAAGGGAGTCATGGCCAAAGAGGTGTAAAAAATATAGGAAATTTCCACCCAAGGAAGCCAATTCACCGACTTTTGCAATTAATCCTCAACTAATTAAGGCTAATGCATTTCAATCATTCAATTGATCACCTCAGTTCAAACTAAGGGTTACAAGCATTAGAAAAGGCCAATGTGGTGCCACTCAACCTAAAGAGTTTGCGTCAAAGTGAACTAGTGAAAACAGGGTTCCAATCATTCATTATGGATTTTGGTGACTTATGTGAACGAACTATCTATAAGTCTTACAAGCGTAAGAAAAGACCTGTGTGGTGCCACTCAATCCAAAGAGTTTCTACCAAAATGAGCTAGTGAAAATAGGTTCCAATCACCCACTATGGATTTTGGTAACCTATTTGAATGAACTATCTAAGCAAAGAAGGCATGAGCTACCAAAACAATAATGTAGGGTTGAGAAAGAGGTAAATGAGCACACCTTGAGAAGCAATCAATCACCACAAATAAAGTAGATTTTTCCTCAACCTTTGGGAAGTTGTCAATGAAAGTCCATGGACATCTTTACTCATATTTGAGTCAAAATAGATAGAGGTTCATGGAGAGTAGCTGGATATGAATCTTCCCATATATTTTGTTGCCAAATTGAGTAGTTATGTATAAGATTATGGGATTAGGATTTATTCCATACAAAAAATCAGGCTTAATTCACTGTAGGATTTTTTGAATACGTTCACAAGAAGTGTTGTGCATCTTGGAAGCAATAGCAAGAATCAAGGAGAATCAGGTATCAAGTACATGATTTTTTTAAAAGAATAAGCTCAGCACGAAAAGACCACCTTTGTTTGCTTCTCCACATCGTACTCTTCCTATGGGGGCTTGAAGTTCGTTGGACACTCCAACCTCTTGACGTAATGCAAGATGAGGGATAGTGCAAGCATTTTTAGCTTGATTAAGTGAATCAACCTTATAATTTTTGTGAAAGTCATGATTAAGTTTCTAACTTAGTAGGAGTAGTTTGGTGTCGCTATTAGAAAACCTTTTGGTTGGTGTGGTTGATTTGAATAACTTATGGCTTAAAAGGCTATTGGATGGTCCTATTGGTTGCAACACCACATCGATGCCTATGCTCAAGGCATCACACTCCACAAATTCAAGGGAAAAATCATTACTTGTAAAATTGACCAATTGGGCTGCTAATAGAGCTTGTAAAATTGACCATGGAAGGACATATACAGCTTATATGCTAGCTCTACCCCCCACATTATATGGAAAGTGGGCAAATGTGATAATGTGAGATTTTGGCAGGACGTTTGGTGTGGGAGGGAGAAGTTACAAGATAAATATCCTAACATATTCCAAATTTCTAGTAGGAAAGAGGGAACCATAGCAGATTTTACGACTAGCACTTCCACAGCAGAGAACACACGATGGGGACGGAACTTGCATATTAGGAATAATTTTTTTTTTTGTTGAAAAGAAACTAGATATTATATATTGTACATCTAGATGAGATATCTGGAAATAAAGCTTACACGGAGTTACATGGAGTTAAGTATTTCACCCCCATTACAAAGTCATTCCCCAAAATTGTACCATTTTCCTAGTCTAGAAACTAAAATCCAAGTAGCAAATAACATATTAGATCTTTCCCATATGAGCTTTAGCTGCTTCCTTTTGTCTTCAAAGATCTTTGCATTTCTTTCTTCCCAAATAGCATATTAGGAATAATATTGGGGATAGCTATATGGAAGAACTGAATAACCTCCTAAGTTCTTTGCATGGATTTCAGTTTCAGGAAACAAATGAAGAAGACTACCCAAATGGAGCCCAAAAAACAGTCTTCAGTTTTCTGTGAAGTCTTTTAGAAATCTTCTTCTAGATCAAGGGTCAAATAGGGTTTCTATTCCAAGAGATTTCATATGGAGCATAAAGGCTCCTATGAAATCCCGAATCTTATTATGGCTAGTGAGCTTAACAAGTTCAACACTTTAGATAATGTCCAAAAAGGGCAAAAACAACATTATCTAAATCCAACCATTTGTGTTCATTATAGGAATAGTGGGGGATCAGTTCAGCACATTTTTGGGGAATGCAAGTTAATGCAGAATCTGTGGTGTCAACGGAACAAACAACATGGTGCCCTTGCCCCTCCACCAGCAGAATCTTTCTTTCAGATTCCTGATGGGGTGGCTGCAGCAATCTCCATCAATATTGGTAGGTGATTTTGGCAGCAATATGGTATAGTGTTTGGAAAGAAAGGAATGTTTGCATTTTTTTTGGATAAATGTAATTCGGAACGACATATATGGGAGAGATCAATTACTCTTTTTGTTACATGAATCTAAATTTCAAGATTAGGAAAGGGCTACAAATTTGGTGAATGGTTTTGTAATTGGGGAAAATTTTTACAATCTTTGTAGTGTTTTCAGATATCTCATCTAGTTGTAACTTATATTATTATTAATAAAGTTTCTCTTTCAAAAAAAAAAAAAATCATTCCAAGATTTGCATTAGACCGTGGTTGTTGGTATTCTTATAAAAGATGACACTATTAACCATAATTGCACTTCAAGCTTGACTTTAACCTAGAATCCTAACTTCCTTGTGAGGAACATAGGAGAGGCACTCAACTAAGACATATGAAGATGTGTTTGGGTGTACCTTTAGTATGTCAAGCAAACACAAAGGTGTTCAAAGTCATTGTTTTCCATGCACCTAAACTAGTTCCTTGAATTCACATCCTCTACTTGGAAACTTTTTGTTCCAAGAACTTCATAAGAGACTTTGAAATTTGCCCATCACTCTTCATAATTGCTCCTTTAGATAGATGTCATCCAAAAACACATTTTGGAGCTCTAAAACGATGGACTAGAGTGGTCACCTGCAATCTCTACTGATATTGACCAAACTGGCCGACATAAAAAAAGGATTGTCAAGGTCAAGTTTGTCTCACTAGGTTGAATGAATCGATTTTGCAAATTGGGGACAAAATTGTTAGGTCTGTTTTGAATTTAGGGTAAACATGACCCGTAGCTATTGATCCCACTCGACCCACTACTTAACTAAACCTAAAAAAAGCTAGTTTCTCCTCTATTCTTTTGTCACACCTCTGCTTTTTCTCCCCCTTTTCATTTTTGTTTCAGTAGCTAAGAAACACCTTTCTCCTCACTTAATCTATTCTCCTTGTCAACCAAAACAAAACCATAGATTACCAAACCCTTGCCCCCTCTTATTCTCCCTTCCCGTTGTCTACATATCCACCCAAAACATAAGAAATGCTTGAGATTCAAGAGATAACTTGCTATACTTTCTAGACCCTTCTCTCCCTTCCCCTTCTCTATGTATCCACACAAAACATAACAAATGCTTGAGATTCAAGAGATGACTTTCAATATTTCATGGACCATAATTGCCCAAAGAGTAGGGCCATTGTTAAGTGGCTATGATCTCCATGAAACTAGACCATTTTCATGGAAGTGCAATTGAGATTGTTTAGAAAATTTATTGGACTCAACAACATACTTCTTTTGATTGAGCGTTTAGAGAGTTTGTGCCAATGTTGTGCATAGATTTTGTGTTCAAGTCTGAAGTTTCAATGCTCAATAGGCCAATTAATATAATACCCATTACTATATAATTGTATTTCTGGCATCAGTTTCTTCACACACCATTGCTCTTCAAAATCATTTGCTCATGAATTTGATCTAATGTGTAACTTGACGCAATGTAATGACTAAAATTTGAATCACCCAATGTACCCAAAACCCTTTAAAAAAATAGGGCAAGTAAAAGCACATTTTTAGGTGATGTCAGGTGGCTAACCCATGCACACACCTAACAAAATAACATATTTATCATACTAATAATCATTTCAAAGATTATAATGTCATGATCCATAGATACTAAAATTTAATTTGAAGTTGAATTATATAATCATATGTTGTAACTTGTAATATAAAGTTTTCCAATATACCTGTAACTTAATGTAACCATGACAATTACTCTATCATGTAATTTTTCACTACTTGCCTTTCACTAAAGAGTCCACCTTGGGCATTTAAGGAACTAAAATTCAACTTTGCCTCGAGTTGTGACCTTTGAAAATTAGAATTAATGTAAAGAATTCAAGAAATTTGAAATAATTTTTGTAAAAATTTATCAACTTATAAAAGTCTAAAAAAATATATGTAAATACTAAAATATGTACAATTTTTTGTTAAAAATGATGAAAAAATATAAATAAATATATTTTACATATAAAAGTATACATATAATGGTTCCAAACATATATTTTAATATTAACAATGTTTAATGCACATCACGCATGTTAACTTAAAATTGTTATTTTAAAAAAAAAAAAAAAAAAAAGAGAAGCTTATTGTCAAACCTTAATAGTTGTGCGAACATAACCCTAGCTCAATTGATCGCTAGCTCGTTAGTCAATGCAAACACAAGTATATTCGATTTTCTATGCCAATTAGAATAGATTACTCTCAGATTTGGTGATTTAGAATTTTGCTTTGGAAAGTGGGTGTGTGCTTCACGTATGTGGATAGATGATGTTTTAAAACTCAAGTCAAGAGAGCCATTTCCCCTCCAAACAATCAACATGAAGAGTGAAAGGGGGTTGAACGACAAAAATCGAAACTATCGGACTATCCTAATCGGGGCGTCACAGGAGCAGATTGATCGGAGGGGTGAGAGTGAGTGGACGAAGGTCCAGCGACGAAGGCATCGGGTCACAAAGCACGAGAAGGTGACGCGTGGAACTAAACAGGATAGTTCCTATATCGGTCAACATATGTGGAAACTATTCGCTCTTGACTC
>JAJIYU010015982.1:0-12376 GCA_030144865.1 Tinospora cordifolia | reverse complement strand
GAGAGATACCAAGAAAGGGAAGAAGAAAAGAAGCGGCATATTCACACTTGGTAATCATTCATGTGAGGTCGGTCATTTACTGCCGGTTCCTCCACGGCAATGAACCAATTAATATAAATCCTTTTCAAGCTAGCTACCTTCCCCTCATAACACCATCATCTTCTCCTTGAAATTTGAGTTTTTGTGCAATCTTATCATCTTTGGGATTAATTGCAATGGGGTCTCCTACTATTTTATTCATTTTGATCTTACCGATGGTACTTGGATGGTCCAAGTAGGCATTCATTATGGGACAGGGACACTATGTATATTTATAGCTAGCTTAAATACAAGGCAATAATGGAAACATACATGCATGTAAACTCTCTCTCTCTCTCTCCATGAATGTGAATATTTAATATTGAACTTAAGCTTTAAGGTATATGAGAATTGAGTGATAACATCTCATGTGTTACAAAATATTCTCTCTCTTATATTCTTATATTCTCCCAAGTTCAGTGGATTCAAAGTTAGGAATTAGGCATATGGGCACCAATATAAAGCGAGTTACATGCAAGTATAATAAAAAGTTACGTTTTCCCTTTACAAAATTATCTTTAAAAAAAAAAAAAACTTTAAGATTGTTAAAATACAAACGAAATTGAAAAAAAAAAAAAAAGAAAAACAAAACTAAGTGTATAAGGAATATGACTTCTCTAAATTTTATAGCTTTAAAAAATTATAATAAATATGAAATCAATCTTTGAGGTGAAACATGAAAATTTTTGTAGATGAAAATAGTATTTCCTATGTGTATGCTCACCCAACAAGAAGCTCTTCTGATTCTCTTTTCTTTGTTTTTTGTTTGTTTTTTTTTTCTCGGAATTTGCTTCTTTCATTTAGTGCGTCCAGCAGAGCCATGTAAATAATACTTTAGAAGTATTAAATAAATACCCATCCTTTTGCCAGATGAATCATCTGTGGAATGAAAACAAAAGCCAACCACTCCACCCTTTTTTGCCTTCAGCTTTCCTCCAACATATTCTTATATGTATAATTATATATGTATCCACACACACATCTTTTTCAGAGATAAACTATTCAATTTGCTACCATCGTCTGATCAAAGCAAAGCAAAACCCTTATCTCACCCATATCAATCATACTCACAAAAAGTTCCCTCTCACCTCTCATTACCATCACTTCATATATATTTTACTTTTATTGCCATGATCTTTGTAAAGTCTTCCCTTTGTTTGCATTCATCAAGTCAATTTATGTATTCATTCATTTATCTATTATTATTGTTGATGGTATACTTACTATTTTTTTGTTCACATGGTCTCTATGGCTTTCCTTTTAGCTCTCCCCTTTAAGGATGCATTTGTCAGTTTGTTAGCTACGTACCAAATGGGTTTGCTTTAAACCAACCCATTAAACTATTTATATAGTCAACAACTACACCTGTGGCAAAGGCAAACCATTTCCATCTAATGCCAATATATATATATATATATAGTTTTATATGTTGGTATAAAAAGATTTAATTTTCAAGGATATGTGAGGAGATAAAAAATATTATTTGTTATTTTAAAAAATTGTTTAATTTCTCTTAGAGAGATAGATAGTTGCTTTTCATAAGTAAAGTTACTTACTTTCATTATGATTTAAGCCCAGATTTGACTTGTTTGTCCATTATATAAAATGATTGGCTACAGAATTTCTAAATGTTTACGTTAATTAATCATTCTCCATTCCTTTTCATTTACATATAAAAGCTTTGCTTTTCTTGTTTTCTTGTTTTTTTTTTTTTTTGTTTAGCTAAATATAAATATATATTATTATTTATTTCGTAAATAAAAAGAATAAATTAGCATCAAAAAGTTAGATAATTAGGTAGATAAAGACTTAATTAATATTTATTAACTATAGGTTTAAATAGAATAAATCAATAGATATTTTCAAATTAATGTTATGAGGTTCACCAGCCGACTAATGACATTAATATTTGGGAGAGAAAAATATTTACATTAATATGATTTTTTAATCGATTGGAAAATACCTGAAGTATACCATAAAATTTTCTTATTTAATACCATGGAGTTATAGTTATCAAATCAGGGACGACATTCTTGACGTTGACCAAAAGTCAATCGTTGAAACATGATAACACGAACCCATGGCATTGATTGCCAGCCCAAGTGCCCAACATGAACACGATCACTGGTACTGCTGTCCAGCCATGTGCAAGTAGGCTTCCATGAATTTAATGTGATCCAAGAGGATAATTGAAAAAAGAAAATTTTTTGAAATAATGGGTTGCAAATGGGAACCTAGAAGCTTTTTTTTTTTTCAATTATTTTTAATAAAAAAAGGAAATAATGGCACTTGGGAAAGTTTCAAAAAAAAAAAAAAGTGATAAAATAAAAAATAAAATTAATTAAGTCAAACAGTAATGTACTTCTGAACAGCTGTGTTCAACCATTGTTACTTACAACACTTACAATAATTCAATAATTTATTGAGCATCTTCGAAATATCTATTTTTTGTTTATTTAATTATTAAATGTTATAAATACATATATAACGTTAACATTTTTTCCCCTTATCAAGAGCTCTCAGCTTTTGAGAGAGTTTTTCCCTTTCTTTCCTTTTTTAACAATGAAAGAAAGGAGGAAATTTAATCACTTGGCTTTTTCGGTATGCTAATTGTTGTTAATTAATAATTTTTTTCAATACTGTATACTCATATTGTTTGTACTATATATTAATGTTATACTATTGTTCATTAGTTAAATATTATACCAGTATTATATTAACGGATGAAATCGCCACATTGTATTTTTTTATACCACTTTTTAATAATTTTATATTTAAAAATAAAATTTTGAAATAAAAAAAATACTTTGTCACATTTTTTTGATTCTTGTGCTACTTTCATTTATTTTTAATAATAAAGTCATTTAAATTTTGAATATGTGGATGCCTCACTTGATTTTCAAGTATTATTATATTTTTTCATATAATTGAAAAGATTTTAATTTTCTAGAAGATCCACACCCACATCTATGCTTCATGAGCTTAATATGAAAAATTAAGTATTACAAATACCAAGGTTGATGATCAATTAGTGTTCCTTAGATTAACTCTGTGGGGCTTGCATAATTGCAATCTTAGACGAAGATTTGAATGAGCATATATCCACTGATTTAGGAAAGATGAAGTGCCACGTGCCAAAATAATACTCAAGCAACTCCATAAATGACCGCGATCTCCTTTTTATTTTATAATTGAATATTTTTCCATAATTCAAAAATTGACCATCTTTCGGAGATTTTTAAAGAATATTGGTAGATTTATTTATTTTTAAAAATTAAGAACTTGACTCCTCTATAAAAGGGAATTGAATTCAAGAGAAATTCCTCCCCCCATCTCTTGAATTCTCAATTTCTTTCTTTTTCTTTCTTTCTTTCTTTTTTTTTTTTTTTGGTCTTGTCTTATTTTGCTTAAGAAGTTTGGAGCATTAGAGTGATCAAGGAGGCTTTGTATGATTCAAAGCTAGAGTAAGTGACAATACTTTAGGCCTTAAATCTTTGTAAGTTTTCTTTCTCTTTATCTTTTAATAAAGATCATCATTTTCCTTTTATTTTGTCTTCTAAATTTTTTTCTTCTTTTATTTCTTTAGTTGAAATATAATTGCTTGTATGTTTCATTTTTTTTAGAGAATTACATCGTCATCTTTATCATCATCATTATTATTATTATTACTGTTTGTATTAGTATTTTTTTTTAAATTTCTTCTACTTTTTTAAGTCTTAGTTAGTAATTCTAGAGTTAATAACTTATTCTCATTTATGATTTAAAAGTTACTTATTAAAATTTTTTTATATTCTTTTTTTTTCTCATGTACTATTAAGATTCTTTTCATTTAAGATTCTTTTTTTTTCTCGTGTACTATTAAGATTCTTTTTTTTTTCTCGTGTACTATTAAGATTCTTTTTTTTTTCTCATTTAAAATTCTTTTCATTTTTATTTATTTATTTTCTTTTAGCTTCATTTTTTTAGTTAGTTTCTTAAATTGTATCTCTTTCTTTTGTAATTTACTTTATTATTATTTTAAGTTATTAGATCACACTTTTTATCTACTTTGACTTATAAGGTATAAAAATGATTAAATCTTTTTTTTTTTTTTTAAAAATTATTTTTTTCAATTCTTGTGGATCTACCTTGTCTTGTGCTACAATTTATCTTGTGCACTTGCAAGTATTTTTTTTTATCTATCCAATATATCACATCAAATTTTTTGCACTGTTGCTAGGGATTGGTATTTTTTTTTTGGAAATGAAATTTAATTAGTTATATGCCTTTTATGATCAAAGATCACATAGATTACAATTTCTTTTTTGTTGCTCGTATAAAACTTTAGTATTAGAAATTGCATATTAGGGCTTACATCATACTTTGTTTGGAAACCTTGTTGTGGCGAATAAAATATCTTTATAAATAGTTAGTAAAGGGCATATCGCCAATCAAGATCAAGGGTGGATTTCATCATCATGCTTGGCCCTAAACTAGGTTAATCACCACCTTCATGTACACCCAAGCTAATAAATTAGGTTAATTAAAATCAAGTATTAAATCGGCCTTAGGTATTGTATCAAGCCCAATAGGGAGAATTTGGACATATGCACCAATTTTGTTGGATTAGACCAGTTGATGTCAAGAAAAACCTTGTCCCTAGTAACTATAATAGTTGAAAGGGAGGCAACTATGCCGTTCTAGGAGTCCGTTGACTTAAGAGGATTGTGCCTCGTGCATGTGCCCCGCCCAACTTTCCTGGACGATGATATGCTTGACTTGTCTGAAACACCAAATTGGAGGCTTGTAGCAATCTCTATAGGAGTTGTCTAGTTTTTAGGTGGTGTTAACCCATTGATCTCACATTCTTTTTGGAGCTGTTTTTTTAGTGTTTAGGGATTGTTTTTTTTGTTTGCATAGAGTCCAAATCACTCATTGGTTAGTCACATTCTAGTTGAGTTCCTTTAGTGCATGCACAGTAGACGGTCACAAAATCCTGAATTAGTACTATTTAACCTTGACATTAAAAGTTTGGTTTGTAGATTTAAGGATAATCTAGTGCTTGAAATGGCTACAGATAACAATACGAGAAAACCTTTAAGGGATTTCTCTATTCCTTTCCAACTCAATTCTCCTTTGTGTATGGTGTTCCCTTTGATCATAGCCACACATTTTGAATTGAAACTTGTGACAATTCAATTACTACCAACATTCTATGGTTTTGACAAGGAACATTCATATCATCATATGAAGGAGTTTTCAAACATTTGTGCTACATTCAAGATCCAAAACTTTTCTGATGACTCCATCAGACTTGGGCTATTCTCATTTTCATTAACAAATAAAACCAAAGCTTGGCTTAACTCTGTAGAAGTTGGAAGCATTAGTTATTGAGATCAACTATTTAGGAAATTCTTGAAAAAGTTTTTTTTCGTCCACAAGACCAACTCCCTTCGTAAAGAAATTATTGACTTTCATCAAAAAGAGGGTGAACATTTCCATAAATGTTGGGAAAGGTGGAAAGACTTACTTTTAATGTGTCCTCATCATGCTTTCGAGAAGTGGTAACTTGTAACTACCCAGGTTCACCGTGACGATATTGTCCCCACCTTAGCCACCACTGACTACGTATAGGGTTTTGTTCTTGGCAAGACTAGAACCTAAGTTTTCTAAAAGCGTTCGACACAATGAGACACCTTCAAATGCACATTCAGCCCAAAAATCCCCCTGGAGTCGGACTGATGTGGGATATTATAATCCACCCCCGTGGAAACAATTTTGTCCTCGAGATTTACACCTCCGGTACACAGAGCGGCTTTGATATCATTTGTAATAATCCGAGCCCACCATGACAATATTGTCCCCATCTTAACCACCACTGATTGGGTGCAAGATTTTATTCTTGGCAAGACTCGAACCTGAGTTTTTCAAAAGCACTCAGCACAATGAGACACCCTCGAATGCGCATTTAGCCCAGGAATCCCCTTGGAGTCGAACCAAAGTGAGTTATACGCAACTAGTTTCATATTTTCACGATGGACTACTCCCATAGAATAGGCACATGATTGATGCCACCACAACAGGTGCCTTAATGACTAATGTAACACCCCGACTCTCAATCGGACCTCCCGTCACTTGTTATGAATCGTCATCCGTTGAGAATCATGCTACTTAAAATTTTTTTTTCTGTCAAAATCTTTTTCTTCAAATTCAAGTCCATAAAAATTATTCTCAAAGAAATGTATTTGGAAAAATAATTCTATGGAAGACGATAGTCAAATTTACTGTCATTGTGTTCACCAGATTTATCACATTTAATTAACAACAAACTTAAGTCGCAAGTCATAACTCATGAATTACAAATTTCACAGCAGAATCACTTCAAATACTTCTTTTTAAAATAGTAATTGCTAAACATAAAACTTCGTTTAATAACATGATCAATTGAAATCCAAGACCAAAATAAATACATGTAAATTGGTTCAGTAAAATAAACAAAATACAACCTCCAAAACCTCTTATCTTGAATGACCTCCCCCCATGAGGTGTCCAATTAACTATGCAAGTCCTCAGACGTAGACTGTTATGTATTACATCTATGTGTTCCTGAAAAATATAAATAGAAGTGAACTCGAAAGCCCAGTGGATTATCCTACGCATCACACGCATTATACAGACCAAAATATTACAAACACTTTCAAACATTAGGCGTTTCAAACATGATTTAGTTTTGGTCAAAGTCTGAGACTGAAAGAGGTTTGAGATGTCTCTCAATATTCCCCGTGATCTTGTCTAATCATAAAAAGTCTCGAGTACCATCCAAAATCATTCAAGTCATCAGCATCACGGCCTAAGAGAAAGTACTTACTGCAGTTCGTACCCTCTCCCAAAGACTTCGAACTATAACAAGCAGCTCAAGGGTGAGAATACCTACGATTCGCCTTGTAGCTCGGCGATCTCAAGCGGTGGCATATAAGAGATACTACCTTGATCCACTTCAGGCTCGTCGATTGCTCCGGTACGTGAATTTATAATGATTCTTCATCTTATTTTAGGTTTACAAATAAATTCAATCATACTAGAACATCACCCATACACTAGAAAATAAATCAAATAATGCATTCTATTAGAAATGATAGTTTAAATGAATAAATGATGGAATCTAAGTGCATGTTTTCCTATTCATGCATACAATAATTAAATAAGTCTAAATACATGATCTTCTATTATGCGTAAATTAAAATAATTCATTATACATCATTCAAGTATACCAAACAATCTCAATCAATTTCCTACTAAAATTCTAACAAACTAAAACTATTCAAACAATTGTTTTAAATTTTAAATCCATATAATACGTAAGAGCAAGGAAATCACGCACACCTCGTTCCGTCGATCTTCAGGACGACCTTGCTTTCTTTTGAGATGCTCGATATTCTAAAATGTACAAATCTAAAATTTAACACTTAATAAAATTATTCTTATGCTTAAATAATTTTTAAATGATTATAAAGTCTAAATATTAATCTTATCTAATTCAGGGTTATTTCTATTTATTTTTTTTTTCCAATTTTAGTTTAAAATGTTTCTAAGCTTATATTTTATAAAAATGATAAGTCAACTAATTTAAACTTTTAATCTAACATTTAAAACTCTCATAATTAATTTTCAAGTTTATATGATTTATTCATTTCTAAATAAATTTTATTTAGATTAGAACTATTAATTTAGAACACTATTATTTAAATTTGAGTTCTAAAAGTAATTTACTTCTGTGTAATAAATCTTATTCTATTTAAATAAAATTTTTTTATGTCTAAAATTTAAACTAATTTTTAAATTCTTAATTTATCATATAAAAATTTTTAAGTCACTCTTTTTAAGATAAAATATTCATCTTCAAATATTAAAATTTATTAAAATAAATTATCTTCAATTTCGTAGTCTCTATAATTTAAATAATTTATTTATATTTTAAATAAATTAATTACGAACAAAATAAGACTTTTAAATATCAAAATTTTAGTTTCTCGATATTTAAATTTTCATTCTTTTTCCTATTTTAAATTAAAGTTTTCCATAGGCTTATTTTTTTCATATATTTAACTAATCAAATAATAAAGTCTTTAAACTTATAATTCTTCTTGATGTTCATCTTTTATATAAAAAGTGTTCTTAATTAATCTAGGGTTTTATCAATAAAATTTCTAAATCTAAGTTTTCTAAAATATTTATTGGTGAAATTCTTAAATCTAAGTTTTTCTAGAATATTAAATTCTCTTTTCAGGTTTATTAACATTTAAGTTTAAGTTGAATTATATTTTATTATTATTATTTAATTTTTTTATAAATGATCTTAACTATTTTTTTTGTTCAAGGTTACAAAAATTACAAAAATAAAATAATTAAATAAATAATTAAAAATAATTTATCGTACCTTTCAAATTTGTTTCCCCGCTCAAAAGCTACTTTCACGTTCGGCAACACTTGTTTGTCACTCAACCTTGGCAATACTTCAATTTTGTTTGTCACTCAATCTTCCTTTCGTTCTCAAATTTCCCAACCAAAGTGAAGTTTCAAACAAGATTTTGAACCCAGAAAATTTAATATCATGCCTCTGTTTTTTACAACCAAAACCAGAAATAACCCTCTTTGAAGCCGTTGTTTCTTCTACTTTCTTCATTTTCACTAATTCAAGGCATCCAAACGCACAACAAAAATTTTAATTCGCATTCAACGATTAAACCATGTTCAACAGCCCAATCACGTTCAAGCCCCAACCAAAATCATCCAATTGCACAATTTACCAAAGATTCAAACCCAGAAAAATTATCATCTTCCCTGTTTTGTTGAATGCACAAACCAAAAAGAATACCCATTTTCTTTTTTTTTTTTTTTTTTTGCCTTCTCGATCACGGACCAGCTGCCTGTGTATCCAATCTTCATCACGAACCAAAAATAACACACTCACGGCCAGCATGAAGAAAATCAGCTCGCCCATCTTCTTCTACTGTTCGTTCCCCTGCTGTCAATCGACCAGATTTCTGCATTTCCCCTTCCTTGAATTACGACCAGCAAGGCTCCATTAATCTTTTCGTTCTTAACTACAAACCAGTAAAATCTGAAAATACCCCATCAAAACCCAGATTTCATAATCAAACATGGCAGCTACAACAACAGTTGAAATCATCATCTTCTTCTCCCTTTGCTGTCCATCGTTCAAAAGAAAACAGAGCATGCCCTTTCTTCATTTAGCTTCTTCGTCCGATCTGTCACCCACAAAACCAGAAAAACTAGATTTCTTGATTTTGCTTGTCACGGACCAACAACAAAACGACTGGCTGCAACACTTTCTTCATTTTGGTCCTCCCAACAGCAGTCCTTCTCTTCGTTCGTTCATTCAAATTGCAGCTGGTTCTCTTCTTCCTCACACATATATCACAGCAGCTGGGATTCTTCTTCTTCTTCGCGCTGAGCACACAGCAGAGTTGCTGCCACTTCTTCTTCTTTACGGCGCAGAGGAACGCCCAGCAACAGATCTATGTTCTTCACTTAGAAACGCAGCTCTCTCTCTTGGGAAATTAGGAACTTGACTACTACTACTAATATTGACAGATTTTTTTTTTTTGGGAAATTAGGAAATTGACTCCCCTAAAAGGGGATTGAATTCAAAAGAAATTCATCCCCCGTCTCTTAAATTCTCAATTTTTTTTTTTTTTTTTTTTGTCTTAGTCTTATTTTGTTTAAGAAGTTTAGAGCCTTAGAGTGATCAAAGAAGCTTTGTATGATACAAGGCTAGAGTAAGTAACAATACTTTAAACTTTGAATTTTGCAAGTTTTTTTATTCTTTGTCTTTTAATAAAGAATGTCATTTTCCTTTTATTTTGTCTTCTAATTTTCTTCTTTTATTTCTTCAGGTGAAATATAATTACTTGTATGTTTCATATTTTGTAGTGAGTTACGTCATCATCTTTATTATTATTATTACTACTATTACTAGTATTAATATTTTCTTTAAAATTTCTTATACTTTTTAGGTCTTAGTAATTTTAGAGTTGATAACTTTTTTTTCTCATTTATGATTTAAAAGCTAGTTATTAAAGGTTTTTTATATTCTTTTTTTTTTCTCATGTGCTATTAGTGTAAACTATTCTTTTCATTTTTATTTATTTATTTCCTTTTAGTTTCTTTTTTTTAGTTAGTTTCTTAAATTTCATCTCTTTCTTTTGTAATTTACTTTATTATTATTTTAGGTTGTTAAATTCACGCTCTTTATCTGCTTTGAATTATAAGGTGCATAAATGATTAAATCTATTTTTTTAAAAAAATTATTTTTTCAATCTTTATGAATCAACCTCATCTTGTACTACAATTTGCCTCGTGCACTTGCAAGTATTTTTCTTGATCTATTCAATAGATCACATCATTAACTGTTTACCAACTTTTGGTATAGTAATAATGTTTAATAACTAGTCTAAACTAATGTTCAATTATTGATAACAATAAATTCAAAGAAAATAAAATAAAGAAAAATCGGAACAGAGGCTTGCGTTAGCAATGTCTGAAAACAGAAATAATTTCTTTCACGTGTGCTTGAAACCTATGGAATCTGTCTCCTAAAATATAACTATTCAAACTCGAAATTCTAGCACCTAATTTCAAGTTCTGTCAAACTATAATCGTCAAGAATATATGAAATTCAAAACGGCGATTAAAAAGATTTTTTTCTGTAAATAAAGTGCCATTTATTATGTTAAAAAAGGTGTTATTCAAAGAGGTGTGAATTTTAGACAGTCACCAATTTAGTTATTTATTAGAAAACTGTCTAAAACTGTCTAAAATTGTCTTAAAACAGTTAATCACAGTTTAATTCGAAATTTAAAATTTTAAAAATAGAAACGGGCTTGATTGATTTCAATAATCTATGGATATGGCTCCAAGATGGGTCCATTATTTCTTTGTCTTCCAACCAAAGAAATTACTACAAAGTTTACTACAAAGTTTATTTTTATCTACACAACATTTTTTTTTGTTTTATCAATATGGGACTGTTGAACGTTTCTTTCCTTTCTATTCAAACATAATTTTTCCAACAAATAATTGTTAATTGATGGGTTTCACAGCACTATATGCCCTTGTTACATGAATTGTATATCAATATTATATCATTATTATAAACTAAATATTATACTAATGTTAAACCGATTGTATACTAATATTATACTAATAGTTGTTAATTAATAGTTTTCAGTAGTTTTGCTATTAAATTTCTTATATTTAGATAAAAATAAAAATAAAAATATTTTTATTAGTATTTCTACATTTTTGTACAAAGATGTGTTTTTTCCTAAAGAATAGCATCAGACGCCATTATCAAGGCATTAACTACATATTAATCTGGGTCAAGGCGCGAAGGTTGTGTTTGATAGCAAGAAAGATAAAATTTTAAATATATATACACACTATTTTCTTAAATAAATTCTCTAAAAATTATTTTGAATAACTTTTTCCATGCTGTTTGATTAGAGATAAAAGAATTTTAATAAAAATTAATTATAAATAATTATGTTTTTAAATTAATGTACAAAACATTTTATCATGCATTAAATCATCACAAACTCTAATTTTATATCTTACTTCAAATTTCAAAATAAGATTACTTCAATATTAAATAATAACTTTTTCAACCTATTTAATCTATTTTTCACTCCAAAAAAATTTTTAAAATATTTTCCTTTATCTCTTTTTATGCTATTTTCAACCTTTTTTAATATATTTTTACATAAATTCTGTTTCACATATTTATTTAATATTATATTTAATTATCAATTAATAAATAAATAATATATAATACACTAAAAATTAAATATTAATTTAAAATTAATTGATTATTAATTATCACTTAATAATTAATTAGTAATCAATTAATTATCATACATAATTTTGATTTTTATCAAAAGATAAAAAAAATAATGCATTATAAAAATTAAAAAAATGCAAGAAAATATTGAAAAACATGTTTATTAAAAAAAGAAGTAAAATAAAATAGTAAAAATAAACAACAAAATAATAACTAGTAATAATTAAAATAATCAAAATTTTACTTTAAGTTAATAAATAGTTGCAAAATATATAATATTAAATTTCATTAAATATATATATATAATTTAAAAAAATTAACTATAATTAATTCATAACATAACATAATATAATATAATATATATAATCAGTGCCCAGATGGTGCTGATTTTGGCACAGGGTTAAAAACCAACCAACACAATTAGGCTGAGCAATATTTGGTAAGAAAATATGTTGGCAC
>JAJIYU010015981.1:0-12386 GCA_030144865.1 Tinospora cordifolia | reverse complement strand
AACTCTTTGCTTTGGGATGAGATGAAAGTGAACAAGGGGGGTTTATATAGATGTTCATGAGAGCATATGGGACGTCCTAGGGCAGCTTTGGGCAGCTCACAAAAATTTGGGCAAGTTTTTATACATAAAGGGGATGGTTTGCATAAAGAGGGCAAGTATGCTCATGGCTGGTAAGTGAGACCACTATTGTTTTCTAATTTAAAAGATATGAGTTAAATCTTGTTTCCTAACTATGTGTGAACACAAAAGAGGTTTAAATCATATTCTAATTCAAATGGGACGTCTTATATGTGCTTATGACAACTTTCTTTTTTGGTTTCCTTGCTTGTTCATCATACAAACACACAAGTTCTTGGACATCAAGCATGGGTGTACAATATCAAATTTGAAACGACACCATATAATAGTCAAAGATGTTCATCTTGGTTCCAAGAAATTATCTAAATAGGGTTGCTCACATGTGTGCACACACACATGTATGTGGTTGGGCTGATTTTGGCTTAAGTGGGTGTGAATGTATATAATCAAGTGGGGGTGGTCATGACTTCATGGGATCACAAAAATCAAATAAAAATTAATATCTCCTTATTCACATGGAATTATGATTTATATCCTATAACTTTGAAATCACATGAACTTAATTGTAACACCCCGGAATCTTGTGAGCATGCCATGTCGCGAGCAAATAATTGGATAATAAAATAAAATAAGAAATAACAATTATTAAACATATGCTTGAAAATTATGAAAAAAATAAATTAAAAATAGTGCGATGCCTACGAATGCGTCGATAAGAGAATTATGAAATAAATTAATCATGAAATAATAAGAATAATAAAAAATAAAACAAAATATCATTATGGAAGAAGATGAGAATTTAAAAATAAAATGATATAACACATAAATGAGGAAAGGTGATATTAGAAAAGTTTGCCGATTGTCGACATAGTGATGGAAAATAATAGGATGATAACACATATACGTTTATAATAAGGTATATATATGCATTAATTTGAGTAGTATATATATATATAGATATACCTATTTCAATCTTTATTGATATATATATATATATATATATATATCTATTTCAATCTTTATTGATATATATCCATATATATAGATACACACACACACACATATATATAAATTGTATTTGGCAAAAATGTAATAAGATCATTAGCATATAAATTGACAAAAAAAAAAAAATGGAAAATGCAAACCGACGGAACAGGAACAAGCTGGAAGTCTTGGGCATGAGAATGGGCGGTGAATTGGCTTATCTGAGACGATTGAAATGGGATGAAAAACAGAGGTTGGGATGCAGAAGCCGAGAAAGATGACTGACTGAAAAAAGAAGAAGAAGACTGAAGGAAATCTGATTTTCTGAGTTGGTAGATTCCGGTGTGACGATCATGCAAGAAGAAGAAGAAATTCTGCTGCTTCTGTCTCCATTGTATAACCGTGAAGTAGAAACTGAGCACGTTTGCTCTGTTAAATGGTGCTGGGGATGAGGAATAAAGTGAACAGGGGAAGAAAGATTGAAGAGTGGCTGCAACTGTCACGTGAAGAAATTACAGGTGATGGTCGATAGGATGGAGACCGAACAGTGTGGTGTCGCTGCTGCTGGTTGCTACCGTTGTAGCTGCCGAATGAGAAGGGAATGGGAAGACACGCTGCTGCTGGGTGGATGAAAACAAAGCCTGGCTGCATGCTGCTGCTATCTTTGTTGTAGAAAAGAGGAGAGAAGCCGTGTAAGAAGGAAAGAATGGAAGAACAGAGCAGCGTAGTTGCTGCCGTTGCTCACTGGCCGCCGAACAGAGAGAAAGAAGGCAGGGGAAGCTGGCTGCAGCTAGACGAACTCAAGAAGAGGAGATGCAGCCGATGGGGTGCTGCTGCTACAGCGATGCAGAACCGGAGAGGAAGAAGAATAGGGAGCAGAATTGTTGGTTGTTCTACTGTTGTTCCCTGCCTCCGACTGAAGGAAGAAAAAACCAGCACTGCTGGTTTGATGTTTTGCTGCTATTGTTTCATGTTGCCGCCAGCCGAGAAGAGAGACCTGCTGCTTCTGGTCGTTGCAGCTACAGTCGAACAACAAGAAGATGAAGCAGAGCAACCGGTGCTCTGTTTTTTTTAAGGCTACTGTAGCTGCTTATGGCTGGTGATCACGGACGGAGGAGAATGAGTTGGCAGCTGCAGAGAAATGAGACAAAAACAGGGGCTGCCATGTTGTTGAGCGTGAGGCAGAGGAATGGAGTTCAGGGGGAGCTGAATAGAGAAGAAGATGAAGGCGAACAGAGGATAGAAGTGGGGGTCAAGATGATCCGAATCTGTAGATGCTGCTGCTTGTTGTCCAATTGCTACACAAAGAAGAGGAAGTGATGAACGAAGGACATGAAAACCAGAAATTCTGGTTTTCCAGCTGCTACAAAATCTGATGAGGTAAGAAAAAAAAAATGACTTGGATTTCTTTGGATTTTAGTTTTCAAACATGCAAATTTAAATCACCAAAATGTAATAGGAATTCATTAGAAAAAAATTTGACTTAGATTAACAAGAAATTTTATAATGTGAAAAATGATTTGAATTTTTGGATTATATACTTTAAGCATATTATTGGTAACCAAAGCATGATAGACCTATTAATGTGGATTAAATAATACCATAAGATAGCATAGGGAAATTATATAAATTAAGACGCTTTAGTTAGAATTAAGAATTTCAAATGAATCTTTCATTTTTGCACCTAAGTATTTAATTTAGTATTTACATTAAGATCATTAAATTAAATATTTATTCAAGTAATTAAACATCCAAATTAGGAAAATTATGATAAATGCTAATTCAGTATGTTTAGTTAATAATGGAATTATAGAGTAGCTTACCAAGACACTATAAAGTTTTGAATCAAGTATAAGATATATAACCAATATACATTGTTTAGAATGAAAGAGTTTCAATAAGTTACCCATCTTATACTAGTAAAATTTATGAATGGATGTCCACTTGTTTAATTCAAGCAATTAAATTTAAAATATTTATCTAAGTAATCAAGGATCTAAAGTTAGGAAATTAAATGAACGTAAATTAATTGAAGGGACATTCAACAATAATCTTAGCAAAGCCTTATTATTAAGAAAAGATTAGAAATCTTAGTTATGAATTAGACTATAGATTTGGCCAATAGAAGTCTTATTTTGTTCGCCCGGAAGCTTAAATCAATAAATTATTCAAATTTTGAAGTTTAAATCATTAGAAATTGTTTAAGCTTAAGGGTAATTCTATTAAATGCTTAATTTTAGATTTATACATGGTATAGTATGGGATTTCGAAGGAAAGCAAGGTCGCCCGGAAGAACGGCAAAACCAGGTGGGCGTGACTTCCTTGCTCATCTGTATTATATGGATTTAAGATTCAAAACATTTGATTGACTAGTTCTAGAATTACTATAATTTTGTTAGGAAACTTGTTGAATTGTTTGGCTTGACTGGATGATGGATGATTTATTTAAATTTGTACCTGGTTTATTTATAGCATGTATTAATAGGAAATAATGCAGTTAAGCTTCATTATTTATGCATGTGAATGGCCTGCATTCCTTGAATTATTTTCCATGATATACATGATGATTGATATGAATGAAATGGCTTATGTATAACACTAAAATAAGACAATGGCTTATTAAGAATCCACGTACCGGTACGATTGACGAGCTTGAAGCGGATTGAGGTGGCATCTCCTATATGTCACTGCTTGAGATTGTCGAGCTACAAGGCAGATCGTAGGTATTCCCAACCGGAGCTGTATGTGACAGCTCGAAGTCTTTGGGAGACGGTACGATTCATGATAAGTACGCTCTCTTTGGCTGTGCTGTGAATATCGATTGACTTTAAACGGTGATTGAAACTCTCTGAGATTTGATTGAATCACAGGGAATACCAAGAGGTATCTCAACCCTCTTCCAGTCTTAGACTTCGACTAAAACAAATAAATGTTTGAAATGCCTAATGTTTGAAAGTGTTTGTAATGTTTTGGATTGGGTCTATATAATGCATGTGATGTGTAGGATCTATCCACTGAGCTTTCGAGCTCACTCCCATTTTTATTTTCCAGGTACACATGGACTTAGAGTACTGTAGCCTACGTCAGAAGACTCGCACTCTGATTGGACACCTCATGGGGAGGTCGTCCGGGATAGGTGACTTGAAGATCAAATTTTATGTATTTTACTAAATTTTTCGAATGTAATTACGTTGGTTTTAACTTGGTCGTTTTATCTGTAAATGACTTTACCTGTTTAACAATTTTGGTTTGAATGAATAGTTTTAAGTATTTTGTTGCATTATCAATGACTTGTATTGATTAATCCACTAAACATTTTGAGGAATCCTTTTGATGCATTGTTTTGATAAATGACTTCCTAAATACTAACTTCAAAACAAATTTATTAAGAAGTTACTTTTGAATAAAAAGATTTTGAACAGAACGAAACCTAACGTAGCATCTCAATTTTTGACGGGCAACGATCCACACGTGAGGAAAAGCATAAACGGAGGTCTAGCCAAAAATTGGGGTGTTACATTAATGAACATTTTAAGGTATGGTTTGGCCCTAGGTAATTTTCTTTCAAAAACTTTCCTTATTTAAGATCCACTAGGTCACCAGGCAAATTAAAATCCAAATCTTGGCCAACTGTTCTGATTTTTGGATATTTCATTCATTTTGTTAGTTCATGTTATTCCATTTCATTTTGGGTCATTTTGATCCCTCAAAGTACCCTAAATGATAATTCTTTCTAATTTGGACCCCTTGAAGGGCGTTTGGCAAATGAAAACCCTAACCTCGATCAATTGTTCTAATTTTTAGACATGTCATTCATTTTTTAGTTCATGTTATTCCATTTCTTTTCGGGTCATTTCGATCCCCTGAAGTCCTTTAAATGACAATTCTTTTTAATTTGGACCCCCTACAGGGTGTTTGGCAAATGAAAACCTTAACCTTGGCCAATTGTTCTAATTTTTTGATATGTTGTCCCCTTAGTTGGTTCATGTCACCTTAAGTTGTTTTGGGTCCCTAATTGGCACTAAATGAGAGTTTCAGAAACCTATCAAATTTGGCCCGAAATGAGCTAAATTTCATTTTGCACCCAAATTTCACTGAATAAATGATAAATTTCATTTAATTGAGTACAGAGGATTTAGGGTATTATACAAAGAGTTGACACTTCCCTCTTTGTTTGTTCTTGGCACCTCTTCTTACTTCTCTTTTCTTTCTTGTGTGAGACATTCTAATTCCATTCTTATAGTGAGTTGTTTTGAATGATTTTGTTGGCGTTTGGAAGTGTATGAACATTGGGAACCCTTGCTGAAATTTTTAGGAGAAAACATCATAAGGTAGAGGGAATTTGTAGAACTCTTATTTTACTACTTCAAGCCTTTAATGCATTCATGTTTTTAGTTTTTTTCATGTTATTTTATAAATTTTAGCATGTTTAAATTTTAGTTTGAAGCATGTTTGATCATGTTTTAATTTGAGCTCGCATGTTTTTATATTTTTAATTCATGCACGATAGCATAACATGCTTAAAAACCATGTTAGGCTTATTTTTGAGTTTTATAACATGTTATTTGTGTTTTTCATTTTCTCTTGATTATTTAAATTCTGATAATAATTATTATGATTTTATTTCATATTTATTTGAATTTAAATATGAGAAAGTGAAGATAAGAACCATGTACCATCGTAGTAGTCTAAGTGATGCTATCGGTGTTTTTTGCATATACTTAGTGTATATGAGTATCATCACTAAGTGTGGATGTGTTTTAAAATACTTGGAATGGGGACATGTGATCCTTATTTTCAATGGAATGTGACAAGATGAATTATCATTCCATCCCAGAATAGGAGTATTTTAATGAAGAACATCAAGGGATTAAAAACCCATTTTGGTCAAATATACAACACCAACAAGGTATTGTTTGAAATACTTAATGCTTGTAAGTGATTGAAACTGGATGCACTTTTGATTTGAATTAGTAACTTAGTTGTTTAATGAATAATCCACTGGGCTATGTGCTCATCCATTCCTTCTATTTTTTAGGAAATTGAATTACATGGAAATTATGGATTTTTGGAAGTCTACTTTTAAAATATTCATATTATAAGGTCATATGTCCAAAATTTTGAATAAAGACTTCTACTGAATTTTACTTTTAAATTTTAGAGTTATGTATTATTCCTTTTGATTATATGAATTCAATAATGTATTTCTTTATTTTGAATGAATAAAGAGTTTGAAATTTTCCTTTATTCACTTGTATTCTCTTGTTGAATATTAAACTCAATAGAAGTGTACTTATGAGTATTTCAATAAGTGTTAAAATAAAGGAATTGAGATGCAAGTTGTGTATTTGTAAATATAACATAGGACCCAACGCGCCGTGTGGTTGAGCTTAAACTTGTCTCTTGGGGGTTTGGGTGTTACATCATGCCTCATTGAAATTCAAGAGTACTTAACCCAAAATTGATATACAAATTATACAACAGATAAAAGGAAACTTTTTAAATCTTTATTGATTTAATAAAAGAGAATACATAACTCAAAATCGATAAAAGAAATTAAATTTAGCAGAAGTCTTTCATCAAAAATATTCAAAATTTGGGCAACATGCCCTTAGTAACTTTCTAAAATTAGAACATCTCAAATATCAAAGTCTTCATGTGATTCAAATACCTGAAAAATCAAAGAGGGACGGTGAACACATAGCCTAGTGGATTTTTTTTCAAACAACCAAATTATTAATTTAGATTAATAACATATTAAATTCAAATACTTGTAAATCATTAGGCATTTCAAACAACATTTGGTTTGCAATTGTGCATTTGAGTTAAAGGGTTTCAAAGCCCCTGACGTCTTTTATCAAAATACCTCCCTTGAGTGAAAAGACATTCCTTATGCCATGTTTCAGTTAGGGCCTAAACCATATTCCAAGTATTTTGGACATCACCCATATGAACTAATCACATGTAAATAACACCCACAGTAACCCTTATGTCCACTATGACAGTACGCAGTTCTTAATGTCAACATCTTTCATTAAATCTCATATTCACGAATCATAAGTAAAATAATTTCATCATGTTAGCACATAAACAATTAAAGCATGAAAACTGTAATAACCTAAATTCTCTGTACTTAATCAAATGAAATTTATCATCAATTCAGTGGAATTTGGGTGCAAAATGAAATTTGGTCATTTTAGGGTTAAATTTAGCAGGTTCCAAAACTCTCATTTAGTGATCTTTAGGGACTCAAAACAACTTGAAATAAAGTAAGGTGACATGAACCAACTAACTGACAATATATCTAAAAATTAGAACAATTGGTCGAGGTTAGGGTTTTCATTTACCAAATGCCTTTTAGGGGGTCCAAATTAGAAAGAATTGACATTTAGGGTACTATGGAGAATCAAAATAACCCAAAACGAAATGGGATGACATGAACTAGCAAAATGAATGACATATCCAAAAATCAGAATAATTGGCCAAGATTTGGATTTTCATTTGCCTAGTGATCTCCGTGGGTCTTAAAAAAGAAAGTTTTTGAGGGAAAATCACCTCGGGCCAAACCATACCTTAAAATGTGCATTAGGTTCATGTGATTCCAAAGCTATAGGTTATAAATCATAATTCCTTATAAATAAGGAGATATTAATATTTATTTAATTTTTGTGAACCCATGAAGTTATGACCATCCCTAACATGTGGAAGGCATATGGGTGGAACATAAGTGATCATGTGCACCATGCTCCATTTATGCAAATTCGGCCCATAGGTGTGTGTGTGTGTGTGCACATCTGAACCAACCAAATTAGAAGGGTTTGAAATCTGAAACATGCACCCAAAAACCCTAGCCGTCCCATGCACATAAGACAAGAAAACCAAAATGAAAGTTTCCTTTTCGCCCCTTTCGATGCCAACTCATGGGTGTACACTAAAGGGTGCACCATACTTGGAGTTCAAATTATTTAGTGAGTTTCTTTAAGCTTAGATTTTTATATTAGACTATGATATAGTGTTCCCTCAAGTTTGATTTCATACTCCCCTTGCTTGATGCCCAAGAATAGAGAAATAGCAAGCATTCCATGTGTGTTGGTGTCATGAGCAAGCAAGGGAAACAAATAAGAAAGTTTTATGAGCAAGATCCTATCTAAAGGCAGATGTCCCAACTAAGACTAGCATGATTCGAAGTTTGAAAATGTAACACCCCAATTTTCACCAGGACCTTCGTTTATGTTTTGACTCACGTGTGGATTGTTGCCCGTTAAAAATCGGGATGCTACTTGAAAGTTTCGTTCTGTCCAAAATCTTTTTCTTCAAAATTAAGTTCATAACCATTAGTTCTCAAGTCAATGTCTATATAGATGTTTTATATAAAAAAAAAAGATCAAAATGATTTCTCAATACATTCACCGGATTTCGCAATACAATTTATAAATAATGCTGTGGAAATACTTAAAATTTATATTAAAATAGAAATGTTAAACATATAATATTGTTCACAATTCTAATCAACTGAATTTAAAATCAAATAAATACATGAAAATCGTATAAAATTTAAACAAAATACCACTTCCGATACCACCTATCCCGGACTACCTCCCCAATGAGGTGTCCAATTAAAGTGCAAGTCTTCAGATGTAAGTTATCATACTCTATGTCCAAGTGTACCTAAAAAATAAAGTGGGAGTGAGCTCGAAAGCCCAGTGAATCATTCCTACACATCACATGCATTATATAGACCTAATTCAAAACATTACAAACACTTTCAAACATTAGACATTTCAAACATTCATTTGTTTTAGTTGTAGTCTAAGACCAAAAGAGGCTTGAGATGCCTTTCGGTATTCCCTGTGATCCAAATCCAATCGTAATAGTAGAGGCCTCAGGTACCATCTAAAATCAGTCATGTCTTAGTATCACAGCCTAAGTGAGAGTACTTATCTAGACTAGTACCGTCTCCCAAAGACTTCGAGCTGTCGTAAGCACCTTTAGTTGGGAATACCTACGATCTGCCTTGTAGGTCGACAATCTCAAGTAGTGACATATAAGAGATGCCACCTCGATCCGCTTCAAGCTCGACAATCGCACTGGTCCGTGAATTCTTAATAAACCATCATCTTATTTTAGTTTTACAAGCAATTTCAATCACATCAAGCATCACACAATACACTAGAAAATCATTTAAACTATGCCTACCGGTTAATATGATAATGTGCATGAGTAAACAATGTGATCTAAATGCATATTTTCCTAGTCATGCATGCCATATTTAAGTAAATCTAAATGCAAGATGTTATATTCAATTATGTTATGAACTGATTACGCATGAATCTAAATAATTCATCATACATCACACACCATTCAAATAAACCAAACAATTTCAATCAATTTCCTAGCAAGATTCTAATAACCTAGAACTATTCAAACAAATGCTTTGAATTTTAAATCTATATAATGTGTATGAGCTAGGAAGTCATGCCCACCTAATTTTGCCATTTTTTAGGGTGACCTTGCTTTCCTTTGAGATCTTTTATAGTCTAACATGTGAAGATCTGAAAATCACAACTTGATTAGGCTTTCTCTTCTCTGCACTAATATAGAAATCCAAAAGCAGCTCTCTAACAATGCCTTCGTCCTCTGTGTCTGAGACTTGCTTGAATAGAGATTCTATCATTTTAGCCTTGGGCGAATGTGTTCTTATAGTTGTCCTATACCGAAAAATCAATGGTCATTATCTAGAGCTAACTACAGTAGCAATAGAAGGTAGATTATACTGACCAAGAGAATCGTGTGAAACCTCCATTCCAAGAATGATGGTTGGAGCCTTGGAGATTAGGGAATTAGAAGGAGATTGTTCGATGGACAACAAAGAATTTAAGACACCAAGTTCAGCATCAATCTTCAAAAGAACATTGGTTAAGTATTGATCACTGACCTTTGTTGGAGCAATGATTTGAGTCACAATACCAAAATCAGCTAGATTGTTCTTCTTCCACATACCATATATAATAGATGTTTTCCTCTCTAGCAAAAGACAAAGGAGGAACTGAGATGTTCCAGAAAGTTTGGCTTGTATCAGTTCGAACATCTGCTCAACTCGGACAGAAAGAGAAGTTCTCCTAGCTTGAGGATTTTCATCGAATATATCGAATGGTTGACTAACAAAAATTCCCTTTTGTTCTCTACATCTGATAAGTTCTCGAACAAGACTACGCATATTACAACTAATGGAAAAATTCACAGTGGCTAGTGCTCTATCTTTGTTCGTTGCACTAGTTTCTTATTGTTAAAATTCCAACATATATTTGAGCTTTCATTTTTTTCTTCAATCCATTTAATTCAATGCACATCCAATCTGATTCTTTTGCTAATCCCTGCAAACTGTCCCAACATCTTGATTTCCAAACCACTTCAACCAAATGCAAAGTAAATTCAAGACTTTCCAAAGCAAAATTTAATATTTTTACCTCCCCTGTTTTGTTCATATCCAGCTCATATTCTTCCTTGAAAATTCGCACCAGCAGCTGCAAACCATGATTTCTTGTTTTTGTCTTCTTCGATTCATCTCGTTCATAGCTCCAAGTCACACACACACACACACATTTAACGGACAACAAATTTGAAAATCCCAAATTACTTCATCATTCTTCACAGCACAAACCAAATTATCAAGTATCCATGTTCTTCTCTGTTTCAACAATTGAAAGAACTATAATTTGAATTAAGCAATCGTGCTCCTATTTTATGTTGTCCGAATGCACCAGCAACGCACATCTAGATGTTGCTGTTCTTCATCTTGTCTTGTTCGTCCCTCACAAATAAAAAACACCACTATGGCCAGAATGGTGCTGGTTTCCTTCTTCTTCTTCACGCTGAGCACGTAGCAGAGATGCTGCTATTGCTTCTTCTTTTTCATCCTTGTTTCCTCTGTTCGTGTTGCATGGCAGTTGCAACTCCATCACACACACACGTCTCGATCAGCCACGACAACACACCCATAGCTCAGATCCTCTATTTTTTTCCTCTCCTTCCTCTGTTCGTAGAGCAACAACCCAAAGCAGTAGCAGCCCATTGCTGACTTTATTTTTCTCCTTCGTCTGGCAGTGGCAACGACAACTAGTGTGGCTGGTTTCATTCTTCCTCTTCTCCACGCTAGGACTGCAACACATCTTCATCATCTTCTTCATTCGTTTTGGCCATCATCAACTGCTTGCCGTCTGTTCCACCAAGCAACCAAAGCTTGCTGTTCATCATTTCAAAAAAAAAAAAAAAAAAAAAAACAAAGCATATTCTACATCTCTTCCTCCATCCGGCAGTAACAGCATCAGCAACAGAAGGCTCACCAAATTTTTTTTTCTGCTTCTTTCTTCGGTTTATCAATTCCAATGTCCCCTATTCTTCACTTCAAAACCAGAGACGCAGCACCATTTGTGCTTCTCTGCTTCTTCAATTCGGTTTCTCCAGCTGCAGCAACCAGAAACCAAAGCATTCTTCTTCTCCTTCGTTACTGCTCATTCTTCTTTCTTACTCTGTCCTTCTTGGTTCTTCTCTTCAACGTAGCAGTAGTACCAGCAACAACAACAACAACAACAACAACAACAACAACAACAGCAATAGAGCATTGCTCTATTTCCATTTCCTCCCTCTGTTCGTTGCACCAAACAACACCGTTGGTTTCTTCTTCATTCTGTAGCAGGGACAGCAGCAACTTGAGCAGTTCCTCTTCTTCTTGCCTGGATTGCAGCAGCAGTTGCACACACCTCCTGGCCGTCTTGCTGCTGGTCCCAAACCAGACCACCAGCTTGCAGCCTCTGTTTTTCTTTCTCTGCTTGTCCATCACAATAGCTTCCTCTTTTTGCTTGCTGGTTCGGCCACCATCCTTAGCTCCTTCTTCAGCTCTTCTCTTCCTCCTCTTATCGGTTCTTCTTCTTTCCTCAGAAATTCCTGCAATCACCGCCCAACTCCACCTAGAAATATCCAGGTGTTATTCTCCTAACCGGCCGAACAACTAGATCCTTCTGGTAGCTCTCTATTCTACTTCTTTCTTTGTGCTTCTTCCTTCATTTCCATATTTTTTTTCTAATCATGTTGATTTATCTAAAACTTTATTATAAATTTATAAGTTTATATTTGTTATTTATTTAACCTTGTTATCAGTTAATAATATATATATATATTAATCTCTTTGATTTTGATTTATGTCACCCTTATTGTAAGTTTACATACATTACTAATATCATTCCTTATTCACTTTAATTTTTCTATTATATGTATAAATATTTTCCATTTATCAATTTATTCTCACTTCCCAATTACTATTTTCA
>JAJIYU010015980.1:0-12377 GCA_030144865.1 Tinospora cordifolia | reverse complement strand
ATTGAGAAACACCTTTAGTGAAAAATTGGAACGCCTAGGAATAGGGTCTCAATTACAAGTGCAATAATCATAGTGTTAGTACATCATAATTCCAAATAAAATTACAGAGCACACTAAGGTGTTTATTATCCCAAACAACCTTTTTAAACATTATTACCTAGTCAATTTAATTATAGTTTTATTATTTTTTTGAGAAATTAAAGCTCTGTTTATACAATTGCTTATCAAACTAAATTGGATGTCTTGATAAAATCAAAACCAACACTACATTGGGATTTAATTTACGCGAACAAGTACTTTTTCCCTGAGGACGATATCCGGTTTCACCGGTATTACTATTGCAATCCCGTACACTTGCGGGGTTGCTAACAGTCCCATGAAGTCAATGCTCCAAACATCAAACAATTCCACTTCTACAAATGAAGTGAGAGACATCTCATTCTTTCTAGAGATGTTTCCTTGTTTCTGACATATCTCACAAGTCTTCACAAATTGATAGGCATCTTTCGACATGCTTGGCCGATAAAACCCACTATCAAGAACACACCTTGCTGTCCGTTGATGGCTATAATGACGACTATAAGGTGAAGCATGGCAACCATGAAGGATCTTGTTAATTTTTGAATCAGGAATGCATCGACGTATCACTTTATTAGCACATTTTCGGTAAAAAAAAGGGTCATCCCAAAGATAGAACTTGCTTTCATGTATGAAAAGCTTTAGGCGGCCTTGAGATAAATCTGGTGGAGTGACCCGTTGCTTTATAATCAGCAAAATCTGCATACCACAGTGTACTGTCACTAACTTTCAAGAGATGTTCATCGGGGAAAACCTCCACTATATTTCTTGGATCTGGATTTGCCTCATTGGACAAATGAGACAAGTGGTCTGCTACAACATTTTCTGTACCCTTTTTGTCTATCACCTCTATATCAAACTCTTGCAGCAGTAGGATCCCCCTTATTAATCTGGGTTTTGCATCTTTCTTTGCAAAGAGCTGGCGGATAGCAGCGTGATCTGTGAAGACTTTAACATGTGATCCCACAATGTACAACCAGAACTTGTCACATGTAAAAACAGCAGCCAGCAACTCTTTTTCAGTGGTAGTATAGTTTTTCTGATCATCATCCAATGTTTTGCTTGCGTAGTATATAGCTCTGAACATCTTATCAAGTCTTTGTCCTAGGACAACTCTGACTGTATAGTCACTAGCATCACACATGATCTCAAACGGTTCCCCCCAAACTGGTGTAGAAATAATAGGAGCAGAAGTTAAGGCTCTTTTAAGTATGTTGAAAGCTTCAACACACTCAGCTGTGAGATTAAACTCAGCTTCCTTTTCAAGCAAATGACATAGAGGTCGAGTTATTTGAGATAAGTTCTTGATAAATCTATGATAAAAACCTATGTACCCCAAGAAACTCCGCACCTTTTACACCGTTGTTGGTGGTAACAACTTTTCGATGGCTTGAAATTTTGCCTTATCAACTTCTAGGCCATTAACAGAAACTTTATGGCCCAAAACAATGCCTTTTCGAACCATGAAATGACATTTTTCCCCAGTTGAGGACTAGGTTCTTTTCTTCACAACAAGAAATGACTCTTTTCAGATTATGGAGACATTGTTCAAATGTTTCACCAAACACTGAGAAGTCGTCCATAAATACCTCCATGATGTCTTCAATCATATCTGCAAATATTGCCATCATGCACCTCTGGAAGGTGGTTGGTGCATTGCATAAACCGAATGACATTCTTCTAAATGCATAAGTGCCATATGGGCAAGTGAAAGTTGTCTTCTCTTGGTCCTCTAGTGCAATGACTATCTGGTTGTATCCTGAGTATCCATCTAAGAAACAGTAAAAGTCATACCCAGCAATCCGATCCAACATTTGGTCCACAAAAGGTAAGGAAAAGTGACCCTTGCAGGTAGCCTTGTTCAACTTCCTATAATCTATGCAAACTCGCCATCCTATTGTTGTCATTGAAGCTAATGATTCTCCCTTCTGATTTGTAACAATTGTTATTCCTCCTTTCTTGGGCACCACGTGAATAGGACTAACCCATGGCTAATATGATATTGCATAAATAATTCCAACTTTTAGCTACTTCATCGCTTCTTTCTTCACCACCTCTTTCATGATAGGATTGAGTCGTCGCTGGTGTTCCACTGTAGGTTTATGTGAATCCTCCATTAAGATTTTGTGCATGAAAATGGTTGGATTTATCCCCTTGATGTCTTCAATTGTCCATCCTATTGTAGCTTTGTGGTTCTTCAACACTTTTAGCAATTTCTCTTCTTGAACAGGGGCTAACGAAGAGGAGATAATAACTGGAAATAAGTGAGATGCATCCAAATATGCATACTTCAAATGTTCTGGGAGCGGTTTCAGCTCTACTTCCCTAGAAGGCTCTCGAACAACTTCAGATTGAGGGGTTTCAGATAATTGCTCTTTTATACTATTAAGTCCCGGTGAACATGCTTCTAAAGCTAACACAATTAGCTTCTCATCTTCTGTCATAACTTGAGGAAAGGACAATGAACGAGAGATACATCCCACCAATTCATCTTGAGAGCTTAATTTATCCATCACCTCCTCAATACAAGAATTTAGGACCTCCACCTTGTTGCATTCATGCAAATCATTAGGGTAGTTTATTGCCTTGTAGAGATTGAAGACAACTTTCTCTTCATTAACTCTTAAAGTTAATTCTCCCTTGTGGACATCTATGAGTGCATGCCCTATAGCCAAGAATGGTCTTCCAAGGATGAATGGTATTTCACAATCCTCTTCCATGTCTAGAACCACAAAGTCCACTGGAAATATGAATTTATCCACCTTGACCAACACATCTTCAATCACCCCTTTTGGATATGTTAAGGATCTATCTGCTAATTGAAGAGTGATTGTGGTTGGCTTGATTTTTGACATTCCTAACCTCTCGCATACTGCCAAAGGTATTAGATTAATACTTGCCCCAAGATCACACAATGCCTTCTCAAAGATTTCAGAGCCAATGTTGCATGGTATAGTAAAATTGCCCGGATCTTTCAGCTTTTGAGGAAGTTTCTTCTGTAAGATGGCATTGCCCTCTTTAGTAAGCTTGACCATTTCGAAATCCTCCAGCTTCTCTTCTTAGACATAATCTCCTTCATAAACTTTGCATAATTAGACATTTGTTGCAAAGCTTCTGCAAACGGGATGTTTATATGAACTTTCTTAAACATTTCCAAAAACTTGGCAAATTGTTCATCTCTCCTCTTTTTTTGGAACCTTTGAGGGAATGGTAAAGGTGGAGATTCAAAGCCTTTACCCTCTTGAATGACACTTTCCTTGACTTTCCCTTTTGATGCTGAAGGTTTTTCATGTTGCCCCATTGATTTCTTTTGAACATTCATCTCATAGCTAACAACGTCTTCAGCTTCAATAGTCGATATACTTGGATTTGGTGGGCTTCCCACTTCTTTGCCACTCCTACTAGTCACTGCTTTGCAGCTTTCTTTTGGATTCACCTAAGTATCACCTGGAAAGGAATTCCACTGCTGAGTTGAGACTATTTGTGCCAACTGCCCCACTTGCGTTTCCAAACTCTTAACAGTGGCATTCATATTTCCAATCTGAATTTCAATTTCAAAAACTCTAGTGTCATTTTTGTCTACCCTTCCAGTTAGCTCCTCGAAGAATCTTGTGTGCATATTCATCATTTCATCAACCTTATCTTCCAAGGATGGCTTTTTATCCTACAAGGGCTATTGAGGTACAAATCCTGGTGGCAATTGAGCATTTCTGTTGTTTGCATATGAGAAATTCTCATGATTTCTCACTCCTGGATGATAGTACTTTGAGACATTATATCCCCCCGTTGGTCCTTGGTAACCACTGAATCTGTTCATGGCATTCATTTGCTCAATGGAAGCTTCTACAATGGAGTGCACTTGTTGAGTTTGCTGAAACTGTCCACCACTACTCTTTTCTTCCACCAAATTCAATGGACGGGTCATAGCAGCAATTTGGGCATGCAAAGCACTAATCTCATCCACTTCATGAGTTCCCACTCTTTTTGCTGTTCTTTTTTTAGTACCGTGCCCATATGCATTAGCTGCCATGTTTTCAATCAGTTGAGTGGCATCTGTGGTTGACTTTCCCATCAATGAGCCTCCAGCTGCTGAATCTACCAAAACCCTAGTGGGTGGTGTAAGTCCACTATAGAACATCTGGATTTGGAGCCAAGGAAGATATCCATGTTGTGGGCAATGCCTCAGTAAGTCTTTGAATCTTTCCCAATCTTCGTACAGTGATTCAAAATCAGATTGCTTGAAAGAGCTAATTTCACCCTGTAGCTAATGTACCTTATCTGGTGTGAAATACTTTTACAAATATTTCTGACCCATCTCTTCCCAAGTTGTAATACTTCCAAGAAGCAAGGTTTGCAGCCAACTTCTTACTTTATCCTTCAAAGAGAAAGGAAAAAGTCTTAGCCTAAGTTGATCTTCAACTACTCCATTCATTTTAACCGTGTCACAGATTTTCATGAAGGAATTTCAGTGTGCCATTGGATCCTCAATAGCTGAGCCTCCTAACTGTTTCTGCTGCACCATTGTGATCAAGAACGACTTTAGCTCAAAATTCTTTGCATTTATCAGTGTTTTTGCTATGCCTGAGTAGTTATTATTCAACACCGGTTTAAAAAAGTCCCTTAAAGGTGCTTCTCAATGCTGTACCTCTCTATTATTCCCAACTCCAGAACTTTTACTATCAGCCATAGTTGGTACTCGTTCTTGAGCCTCCAACCGAATCTGATGGATTTTTTTTAGCAAATCTGGATTGTAGGGATCACAAGGACGTTTACTCATGCAAGCCTGAAACATAGAAAACACAAAAAAAAGATCAAGTGTATTCAGTGAACTTTAATAAATCTAAGAAAGATCAAGTAAAAGGCAACAATAAAATACAATTTTGTCTTGACTAAGATTAAACCAAGTTCAATTGGTTCTAAGATACCAAACACCGTATTTCCTCTGCAATGGCGCCAAAAACTTGTTGCACAGCCTGCAAGTGTATAGGTTTGCTTGAGTATTAATCGGTGAGACCGGGTATCGTCCTCAGGGAAAAATGGTTTGAGTAGTGATCTCAAATCCCAATTTACTATTGATTTGTATTTTATCAAGACTCTAATTAATGTGATTGGATTAAATTCTTAACTAAAATCTCTTCTAATTGAAGTAATAACTCTGTTCTTAGAATTCTATGCGTAATGGTGTCTAGGATAGTGAATGCCGCTGCATGACCTGTGTTTCTTAGTTTTGGTTATGCATTGTCTACACTATGAGTTTTTGCATCTATAATTGAAACCCTCTCCTGAGGCGCTTCAATATTAACTAGTTTTGTTTAATAAAGACCTCTTCCGAGGTGCTTATTCAACAACCTAAGTTGTGTATGCAAAAATCCTTAGATCAATTAATAACCTCCCGATCGATCAACTAATCTAAGTCCACACTGCGATAACCACACTTTAGATCTTTCTTCCGAGTTAATCTAAGGTATTGAGTTCATCGTGTCTATGGCCAGTAAACACGAAGCATTAAGCAAGCACAATATGAAATAATGTCTCTAATTCAATAATTGTAACTAGGTATCACAAATCATACATTGAACATCACATCCCAGACAAAGAAAAACTGATTAGCTTGACATGAATTTAATAGAAAACATTAAACTATAATCAAAGAAATAAATCATACTCAAGATGTGAGAATAATCTTCAATTCCTAATTGGAATACATGTTTTTGTTCTACTCAGCCGTTACAGGTGATTCCTTTTTGAATTAGGTATTTTGGGTTCTAATAACCTCTCCTATTTATAGTCTCGCACTAAAAAAACCCTAAAAAATGAAAATCCCAATAATCACTCGAGTGACCGCGGTCAGTGATATCCTTCAGTAAAAAACTGGAATCTTCTCATTCTGTTACTGCGGTCCGTCTTTTTGTTCACAAACCATGTTCTGGTTACCGTGGTCATTGCGTCACCGACCACGGTAACCAGCGAGCTTTTTCCTCGTGGTGTTTTTCTTTAGCGACCGCGATCTTCAGTTATTTGATCGTGGTCTCTTGGCACTTCTTCATGATTTCTTCTTCTTTTTGCCTTCATATGATGTATTTTTTCCTTTGTGCTTCAACCTGTACCCTGCAATACACTCAATTTCCTTTCCCAGACATCATTTCCTCACAAAAGAGTTTCAAAACTTTAAAAACAAAGCTTATAAAGAAATTAAACAATGCAGATCCCTAAACTATATGTTAATGCTAACAATTATGCAATTCTTCAACTAATTCTCCGTTATATTTCTATAAAATGTAATAAATCACCTAGACTAATGTTAGTTTACTATGCAATTAACATATTTACATATTCTGTGTGCATTAATACTTCTAAAGTGCATATATTAATGGGTATATGACATATATAGTTATTATTGAAATTTTCTCATGACATTTAGATATTAGGATTAGTTATTTAGAGTTGATACATAAGCATATTAGCTTTAGGACATGAGCATATAGGTGTTACTTAGGCTAGATCTATGCCATATTTTTGAAAAGTTTCATTGAGTGACCTATGAAATTGAAAATTCCTCTAGTGTGATGAGACAAAAAACTAGAATATGTTCAAACAGTCTGTGTGCTTAGATTGTCCAAAATTTGACTTTGACAGAACCCTGTAGTCTTAGGTAAATTGAGAATCCAAAAATTGAAGAAAATGAGGAGTGAAAACCAAACCACAAGTAGAGAGAATTTACCACAAACTCTTGAAATAATCAAATCTATTTTGAACACTACTTAAGAATGATTCTAGTAGGGAAATGAAGTAGGCCATCTTTGTTTGAGTCATAACCTAAAGGCCGGTCCCAACATTTATAATCCTTTGTAGCCAATTTTGAGCTTTATAGCTTGTTTTCTTGCTATGAACCTAAACATTATACATATACAGACTCTATCCTTTTATGAATATCTCAGTTGAACCTATTTGTGTGCACTCATGGTTATAATAGTGCCTATTTTGAGATGTGAAAGAAGGAGGAGATGTTAACATTGAAATATATATGTTTTCAGTTTTTGTTTTGTTTAATAATAATAAAAAAAAGAAAAGAAAAAGAGTTATTTTAGTATTGTCAGTGATAGCTGAGCATTCTACTTTTGTATGAGTGTGCATGTGGGTACAATTTGGAGTGCATGAGATGAATAAGTTTGGGAGAGCTATAAAAATAAGGTTATGAGCATGAACGAAAAAAAACAAGGGATCGAATAGAAAGGATCAAGCTATATTGAAGAGAATCAAACAAAAGAGGTTGTTATTATTGCTACGAGTATACACTTCAGCCTGAATGAAAATCCTATTATACTAATACCTTGAGCCAGGCCACGTTACAACCTAGAGAAAAAGACATCTAATTCTTACTATAGTTTGAACTTAGTAGAAGATATATAAAGGAGAGAATTGAGAAGGTTTGTGTACCTAGGTATTAGGAGAGGATTTCTATGAGTGGGATGGTGCCTATAAATCACCTACAAAGTCCATGAGGATTGAGATACTGACAGATGAGAGGGTGAAGTTAAGGAAGAATGGAGGATGAACTAAAAATCTAGACAACCCAAATGACCTTAGGGACGTGTCAGTGAGTCATAAACTATAAGAATGGAAGATTGACGTTACACTGATGAGTGAAAATGAATTTACTTCTATATGGCATTGTGTGTCCGTTTAGATTAGAGTCATTGTTCGGGGATGAACAATTGTCTAAGTTTGGGGATATTTGTTAGTTGTATAGCATACTAACTATAATATAAGTATTTTATGTATAATTTGCATGAGTTTAATAGAAAATTAAGTGTATTTGTTTATATTTGTTACATATGCATTTAGAACATTATTGCATAATTAGTTGCATATTAACATGATTTAAATGTTATTTCTAGCATTTTTTATGTGAATATAATGTTCGAAAAAGGTTTTGAGAGTTTATGCAGGTTTAGAATGAACCAGAATAGCAAATAACAGCATAAGAAAAGTGAAGAGTGGTGGAAATTGTAAATATCATGTCACTGGTTACCTAGGTAATTATTTCAATAACCTAGGTAATCAGAGGAGAAGCCATATCATGTCACTGGTTACCAAGGTAATCAGTTTAATGACCTAGGTAATCAGAAGAGAAGTAAACATCATGTCACTGGTTACCTAGGTAATCATTTCAATGACCTAGGTACCTAGGTAATCATAGTAGAAGAAATATCATTTTATTGGTTACCTAGGTAATCAGTTCAATGACTTACGTAATCAGAAGAGCAGGAAACATCATGTCACTGGTTACCTAGGCAATCATTTCAATTACCTAGGTAATTAGAGGAGCAAGAAGTATAAAGTCACTAGTTACTGCAATAATCATTTCAATTACCGCGGTAACCAGAATGTGATTAGAATGCAAGATAGGTTGACCGCGGTCCACAGAATGGTGGAAATCCGTGTTTTTATTGAAGGACAATGTTGACCGAGGTCACCGACCATGGTAACACAATTAATTATCGGGTTTTTCATATTTTTAGGATTTTTTTTAATGCGGGCCTATAAATAGAAAATGGGATAGAGGCTAAAGATGACTAATTCGAAAAATCTCGATTGTGGCAGCTTAAGAAGAGAAAAATAAGAGGTTCAAGAAGGGATTGAAGATTTAGATCAAAATTTGAGTATGTCTATCTTTATTCATTTCTTTTGGATGTTTTCATTTAACTCAATGTCAAGCTAGTTAGTTTTAAATATCTAGGATGTAAATCTCCAATGTATGAACCTGAGATTTCTTATTAAAGTGATTGATTTAAATGTATTATTCTATATTGTGTATGCTTAATGCTTGATGTTTACTGGTCATAGACATGATGAGTTCAAATCATTAAACTAACTCGGAAGAGAGGTTTAATGATAGGTTTTCACAGTATAGACCTAGATTAGTTGATTGACCAGAGGGTTGTTAACTATTTAGGGGGTTGCACAAGATTGTCAGGTAAATAGTGTTAGGTTGTTGATTTAGCGCCTAAGAAGAGGGCCTTATGAGACAATACTATTAGAAATTGAGGCACCTCGGGAGAGGGTTTCAATTACAGGTGCTATGACTCATAGTGTAGGAATTTCATGAACTGAAATAAGAATCACAGGACATACAATAAAGTTTACTATCCTAGACAGCCTTTCTACATAGTTTTTGAAAATAGAATTTACTGCTTTTGATAGTTTACGTTTTTGTTCTGAAATTAACAATTCAAACTTAATTAGAGTCTTGATAAAATAAAAGCTAACATTAAGTTGGGATTTGAGATACTTAAGTGAATTACATTCCCTGAGGATGATATCCGGACTCACTAGTTATTACTAGTGTGAACTTGTATACTTGTAGAGTTGGCAATAAATAACATATATTATACTATTATCACCCCATTTTCCTAGGTCAAAATTACCATATTTCTCATTATTTAGGTATTTTGAGGAATTTATTTGATATCTAGAGCCAAAAGTATGAGAACTCATGGATTTTAACATAAAATTTCACTTTTCTTCCTTAATCCAAAAATGCAAAATTATGGTCTAATCATGACTTTGGGGCATGTTTTCATTACTTTTTCCTCATGATTGTGGCCAATTTTCCCTATAAATCACAAGCAAATATGTTAGTGATGAATTTACAATAAGAAATCCCCATAAGAAATTACCATAGCATCATTAAAATCGAACCCAAAAATTGTTGGTGAAATAGTTTCATATTTTATACCTTATTGCTTTAGCAATGAGCATACTTTGTGACGTTCTTTCTTTCCCATGGGAGATCAATTCCTCGAGCTTCCAATGACTTTCTCCATTCTTTACTTCCTATTTCTAGTCTGCACCAGGCTTGCAACACAACCACTTACAGTGCTTCCCTAAGAGCAACCCAAAGTTGGTTTAAAAATCAAGTGTTGGAACAAAGTGTGGAGATCATCATTTATAGGCAATTTTGGTATGCTTTGTGAGTGAAAAATGGCCCATATTGTGACACGTGGTGAAAGGTGGCAATGATGTCATCTCATCCTCTTGGTTTGTCACACAATGGCACGTGGTTTTCCACATGAGCGTCCAAAGATGCCACCTCGCACATGTTCAGCTAATGCTGTTTTGTAACTGGTATTGGTAGCCAACTTTGCATGAGTTTTTCTTAACACGTGGCACTCCGTTTAACACATGGAAGACATGTATGGATAACACATGTATTGCCACCTCATGCTGACAAAAGACCCATTTAATGACATGTATGCTCCACATGTTACCTCAAAAATACCTTCCCACCATGCAAAACAGACCTAAGCCAAATTTTAAAATTTTAAAATTTGGGCGTTGTTTAACTATCCAGCACCTGGCACACAAAATCAATGCCTATTTCATTTTACATTTCATTGGATGTCCCCCTCCCCCCTTTTAATACCTCCTATAAAATTATTCCTTTGCTCTTTTCTTTTCTCAAAATTTTCAACTATAGCCCAAATTCAAATGCTTATACATTTTTTTCCCAAAACTCACCATTCTTACCCAAAAATCAATATTTTCTTCCAAAAATCAAATAAACTCATACAAATTCATGATTTCTTTCTGAAAATAAAAGATTTACTTAAAAATTCATAATTCCTTCCTAAAAGAATCATATTTCCTCCCAAAAAATTATATTTTCTTTAAAAAATTGTATTTCTCCAAAACATCTTCAAATTTCAAATTTATTCAAAATTTCTCAAAAGTTATATATATAAAAATTGTCAAAGTGGTGAAGTTGGTTTTAATTTTGGTCTACTATGTCAATTAACACAATAAAAAAGTGGTCAAAAGTGGGCCCCCCACACCCCCCCCCCTTTCCCCCTTTTTTAATACTTCCTATAAAATTATTCCTTTGCTCTTTTCTTTTCTCAAAATTTTCAAATAAAGCCCAAATTCAAATGCTTATACATTTTTTTCCCAAAACTCACCATTCTTACCCAAAAACCAATATTTTCTTCCAAAAATCAAATAAATTCATACAAATTCATGATTTCTTTCTGAAAATAAAAGATTTACTTAAAAATTCATAATTCCTTCCTAAAAAAAAAATCATATTTCCTCCCCAAAAATTATATTTTCTTTAAAAAATTGTATTTCTCCAAAACATCTTCAAATTTCAAATTTATTCAAAATTTCTCAAAAGTTATATATATATATATATAAATTGTCAAAGTGGTGAAGTTGGTTTTAATTATTATCTAGTGGTTTGTGGGATCTTGGTCTACTATGTCAATTAACACAATAAAAAAGGGGTCAAAAGTGACCTTGTTATGAAGTCATAGAAACTCAGATTTGAGTTTGCAATCACCCAACTTTGTGGATTTGGTTTAGGGGCTCTTAGACACATATTTGCATCATTCTTGTGACGTTATGATCATATAAGAGGCCATAATTGACTAATGTGCATAAGTGTTTGGCTCTTGGCCTCAAAATTACATGGGACATTTGTTAAAGTTTCCTCATCACTATGTTTCAAGCATGAGAACGTGTAGGAAATCTTTAACGAAAACTTTGAGAAAATGAAAGTAAATTGGGGTCATTAAAAGGGTGTCTGCTTCTTTGTCAAACTTGCAAATGCACCCATAATCTTGCTGGCTTCTCCACTTGCTCACACTCTCTTTTTCTTTTCTCTCTTGAAAATTTTGCTAAATTTCATACTTCCTCTCTTTTTTGCTTTTTTTAAATGAGCATTCAATAGGGTATAGGTGACTTCTGGTTGATTTTTAGGGTTGATGGTGGTTTGAGAAGGGCATAATAGTGTTGAACTACTCATGAGGGTGTGTCATGCAGTATAGACAAGGCAGAGAAGCATTAAATATGGTTGGCTGTGTGGTTTAGGAAGTTTACTATAGCAACTTGATTGTTGAAGAGGGCAACTTTTAGAAACTTGGCATGGTTGAATAGTGCCAAGTGCTCCCTACATGTGGGTGCACATGTGACATCCAATGTGGCTCTACATCATGTGTGAACATGGCCAATTGGCCATGTTTTTTTTATAAGATCACCTAGCAGCTTAGGCATTGCTCAAGCCCCCCTTTTCGATGTAGTAAGTTGTTCTCTATTCTCTCTCTTTTTCTTTTTCTTCCTTACCACTTCTTGATGCCTTGAGGATTTCGACAAGAATCTCGTTGCTTAATTTGATCTTTTTATGCTTGAAGTAATTTCTCAATTATTTTTGATTCATGTGTCATTATAGTTAACTCGGCCAATTTTTAATCGTGATTAGTTATTGTTAATTGTGATTAATTAAGGTCAAAAGTTTTAGAGTA